>VZRI01004686.1:358558-461966 GCA_013397515.1 Upupa epops
CCAACCCTGACCAATTCTGTAACTTCTTCCCAGGGAGGAAGATGGGGTGCTGAAGGGGGCTGCCTGGGGGGTTTGTGGAGTCTCCTTCTCTGGAGACGTTTGAAACCAGCCTGGACCTGGTCAGGGTGTCTTGCTATGGCAGGTGGATTGGACAGGATGATCTTTCGAGGTCCCTTCTGATCCCTGATAATTCTATGAAACTACACTCTTCCTATTGAAAGCACATTTATTACCCAAGTAAATTTTTTGAAATAATTACAGGATCACATTTTCATTATGGCAGCTCAATATATTCTATGACAAAGCAGTCACGGCCATCACAAGCCAGGATTACTTGCCTTTAAAATATTTAGGGGATTTATTGTTTTATTTTCTTTTCTTTTTGGCATCTTAATTATATAGTTAGCTGGAAACAGCTATTACATTACAAAAAAACACTTAGTGTAAATAAAGGGTCAGATTAACCAGGGTCCATTACCCCTTAGTGGTCAATGCAATTTGCCATTTTCCTGATTACCTTCTCTGGAACTACTTTTAGTTGTCACAAAGAAGAAGGATTTTAGGAACAATTTAATACATCGCCTCTTGCATGCACCATACTTCATCCCTGGCCTATGTGGGACATTTGTTTGCTTGCTTATTGTACTAAAAATCAGTTCTAGTAGGTGTTTGGAACATCTGGGATCCTCTCTATTCACTGTTGTGTTACGTGGATGCATGACAACATCAGAAATAACAGACCTAGGGCTCTAGTGCTCAATTTGTATGATTACACAGATAACTCTTCCACAATTATAGAAACATTACTTACAAGCCTACATAACTAAAAAGAATAGAATTCCACTGTAATTAAGTAAAAGAGATTCAGAAAAGATTAAAAGATTAAACATAAAACACCCCCAAATACGATGCATCAAATCATAAATGCTCCATTCTAGGTTTTATCCAGTTTGAATTCTCCTGAACACGTGCCTCCCATATGAAATTGTGAGGGAAGTCATTCCATGATTCCATCCACAGACTGTTATTTTCACTGTGCAAGGTCCTGGAAATTGTTTGGGCAGAGAAAAAGGTCTGAATTTACATAAATGGATTTCTGGTTTGCATCGCTCACTACCTTCCTGTCATTTCATTCTTGTCTAGCAGAAACAGAAGCAGGAGAGAGAGAGCTACAAAATGTGATTGTTCATCCTCTTACTTCTTAATAATGGCCCACATACCACCATCTGTTGTGTAGCACCACACGAGCAGTAATGTAATGGAGCAAAAGCCAACGTGTTGGCAAGGAACAGGGACTCTAGTAAGAGATGCCCAGACTGTAGAGAACGACTTCAAACCAGAAACAGCACGACAATACTAATTGAGCGATATAAGAATTAAGAGTGATGTTAAATATCAGGGCAAGAAAATAGCAGAGCAGGCACCTGCATGCTGCTGTTACTTTGCCAAGAGAAAAAGAGATGCTGGCCCATTGCTGATGAAAAGACTACAGAGAGGAGGGTCTCAAAGAAACTCAATCTCCCTTCAGCTCAGTTTTCACTCATTCTATCTGCACTTAATAGCCGCATCTTTTACAAAGTTAAATCCACTGCCACAGAGCAAAGTTATGTTACAGCTCCAGACAGAGCTGGATGTGATTTTTGGCTCCCAAAGAAAAAAAAAAAGGCAGTGTTGCTGCTTGGAACATTTGGGATTGGGGAAATGGCTGCACTCACAGCAGACCAGCCAGTACATCAAGGGAAATACCTCTTCTTTACTCAGGACTCACTAGATCACGTCTACAACACTGCTTCCAGTTTTGGGACCCCAATGCAATTGCTAAACTAGACTGAGTTCAGCAGAGGGCCCCCAGGACAGCCAGAGCTCAATCACCTGCCCTAAGGATGATGGCTGCTCCAGCCTTCAGCATGGACAGCTTTGGGGACACCTCACAGTAACCCCACCAGTTCCTGCAGGGAGGTTATTGAGGAGACAGAGCTAGGCTCTTCACAGCTTTGCCTGGTGGGAGGTAGAGGGGTACGGGGCATAAACTGAGACAAGAGATGTTCAGACTGCACATGAGGAACAATGTTTTCACCATGAAGACAGCCTGGCAGTGGGACGATCTACTGTGCTGTCTCCAACCCTGAAGACTTTCCGGACCCAACTGGACAAAGTCCTGAGCAACCACATCGTACCTCAGAGTTGATTCCACTGTGAGAAATAGTTGGACAAGAGACCAGCTGAGGTCCATTCACATGCGAATTAACCTATGAGTCTAAGAAAGGGATACTAGCAAATCTGTAAGGACCTTTTATAGGTTTAAGCAAAGCCATATGGGGTTAGGCAGTCAGAGTATTTCACATGAAACACATTTTTCTGACTTCAGGAGACTCTGCACAAGAGCAGCACATGACATCAGTGACAGGACTAGGAGATGCGAGAGATGGACTGACAAAACTTGAGGGAAGAAAGTACTCAGGGGCAGAGAAAATGAAAAACATGTTTGTTGAAAGAATAGCAAAACATAAACCACAAGATTACAAGAGGAACTTAAGAAGGGAGAGGAGAAATCCCAAGACGAGAAATGTGAAAGAATAGATCACACAGAAGAAAAAACAATTTACAAAGAAAACAGAAGAGTTTTCCCCATCTCTCCATGTGGATTTATCCTTGGGAGAAGATGAGTTGTTATGGTAACAACACTGTCTAGGAATTTTGCCAAGGAGTGGCATATGAACCTCCACATTATGCCTCTGGGGCAGGTCTCCAGCTGCTATTTCAGAGGAAGAAGGGTTTAAAAGAAACTGCTAGCAAGTAAATGCTGATTCCTGCAAGCACTCAAAGGAAACCACACCTATAACAGCACTGAGAATTTTGTCTGTTAACTGAAAAAGTAGAAAAAACAATCAAAAAAAAGGACAGAACAAATGTATGCATTAAAAATAAATCAGACACAGTAAAAGCCAGCAATGCCAGGGCAAGAAAGTTTGATGAGAAGAAATATTCAAAGCTCTGATATAAGAGGGATACTGGATATTTTCATCTCACAGCCCAGCAAAAATGAGGTATTTAAAAAAATGAAAACACATAATTTTTCCAGCATATTTGGAGAATGTAGCTGACATAATGAAAATTCATACTCAACTGTCTTAAATTTCTCAAAATTCAAATCATATAAGAGAAACAGAAAATGTCAATCTTTATCTCAATTTTCTCTTTTAAGTCTTCCCTATTGCTAAGAGATACTAAACATCAGTGTTGCTGATTTTTATATGGACTACCAGCTGGGTGCCCACAGTCATGCTGTGTTTTAACTAACCATGGTGCCCAGTGATTGAACAAGGGGCAATGGGTGCAAACGGGAACCCGGGAATTTCCATCTGAAAATGAGGAAAACCACTTTTACTTTGAGGGTGGCAGAGCTCTGAACAGGTGGCCAGGTGGGTTGTGGATTTGCCTTTGGATTGATTCCAAACCCATCTGGACACAATGCTGTGAAGCTTCCTCTAGATGAACCTGCTCTAGCAGGGGGTTGGACTAGATGACTCTAACCCTTATAGTTCTGTGATTCTGTGAACACTCACAAACAGTTACAAACTCTTAACTTTGCCTTAATGAAAACTGAAAACATGCAGGAAAGCAATGCAACTTTCTTGATTAGCTCTTCTTATGGCATTTTAAATACTTTAAATGTTTCACAGTGTCTGTAAATCAAACCTACCAAGGCAGAAAAAGCATATTAAGTCATACCAGTTACCTTTAATAGGCAAAGAAGTAGGGGTTTTGCCAAGCCAAGCTACTTTACTTTCTGTCTAACTGTGCTGCTGTAATACTGCCAGGATTGATATGTTGCCTAATCCATAAAACCAACCAGCCTACAGGGATTATTCTGGCTTTGGCTGGTAGCCTGGTGTTTTAAAGCAATAGTTAAAATCTGAGCAGTTCACATATACGTCTTCTCTTAACAAACGTTTTAATTGGGGTGTTTAAGTATATACTGGAAAAGATGTGCCCTCACACTTCAAAGGGTATTTTTATAGACAGCCGCTTGCAATATAAAAATCCCAGTTCTGCCCAATCCCATTTCCTCACTATCCCAAAGCACCTTTGAAATATGTTTTCTAGTGTGACCCTTCATTCTGATGTGTAACCTGAATACCAGACCACTGTGTTAATACAGTGCTTAATCAAAAAGGAAGGGGGGAACTAGCCTTCTGTAAAAGTGTTGACAAAATTTAAAATCACTAACGCCTTAACACTGAAACAACACTCATTTGAAACACAGACTCGCACTTGAAAGTAACACCAGGCTAGAGAGATGGTAGACAGGGAAGACGATTCACACCTAAAATAAAATAGATTTACTAATTATCTTTCCAAATTTCAGCTAGAATTAAGAAAAAAATTAAAAATCATTCCGTATCAAACTTCTTGTTCCAGTTACTAAGTATGCAAACAGCAGTGCATACTTACAGTATGCACTGTAACATGTGTAGTATATATTATGTAGTAGTATGTCCACAACAGTAGTTGTGAAGCAAAATGGGGCATTTCATTACTGGAGCTTAATTAACCAAAGAGAGTAATAAGACAATATTTCACAGTGAACATGTAAATTAATCAGATCATTACATGGGTTTTAATAGCCTTACAAGGCTACTAAGATATACCAGACAGCTAGAAACTCTTTCTGCTTTGCAGAACTTTCACTTTTAACTTTCTCAAAGTACATGATTATGCCCAGACCTTTCTAGTTTCAGCCCAAAGGTATTCGTTAATTAAAAGGAATAAATTATTGGTCTTCAAGTAAGAAAGAAAAAGGAAAATGTACTCTTCCAAAACTTCACATTTTCCTCTTAGTTTATTTAAATTGTCTGACAGTAAGAATTCCCAAAACTGTTTTGTTAGATAAGATGCATTAAAAACAAATGTTCATTAACATAGATTACATTTGAAAACAATTTACAAGTGTAGACGTAGTTACAGAGTATAGCCTTGCTACATGAGATAAGTGAAAGGTATACAATATTCTTCGTGCTAAACTCCTCTGTATAAGCCTAACCACAAAATACCTCACTGCATCAATAAACTGGGTCAGGAGTATTAGAAAATACAAGTACCTCTGGGCTTTCAGTGCACATGAATTATTGTGGATGTATCTATGCTGTACATTATGCCAGTGGCTGAGCCCTAGGTTTAATGCCCCTTCCTATCCCTTTCAAACTGCAGAAATTTTAGCTTAGGCTGTAGATCCCTTTAGCTGCATTTCCAAACAATGAAGAAGCCTTGGGTCAATATTAGGTTGGAAAGGCTGGCTGACTTCCATCGCACCACTCATGGCGGGAACAAAATCATGATTGAGAGGATTTAAGGATCTCTCAGATGCTGGATGCTGAACTATCCAGAGCTATATTTAGAAAAAGAATAATTACGTTAGCCAGAAAAGGAGAAGGGACATCTTCATCTCTGCCCTCCCCCTTCTTGGCTTTTCTCACTTGATCCCAAAGGTGAGGGAGCCACACGCGAGCACTGGACTTGGCTGCGGGCTTTGGCCCAGAGCTGGCCGTGGACTAACAGCAATTGGTACAAGCCCATGTGTGTACATACACAGGCAAAATCAGAGATCTCCACTGGCCAGAATTGTTTTGATTAAAAGGATTAAGACAAGAAATAAAAAACCATCACAAAAATAGTGGTATTTAGAAAACCCACGCTGATTTTAATGGGCGTAAATACACCTCAGTATCTTTAAAAATAACCCATCCCAATTCAACAATACCAAAACCTGGGACTTTGATGCTGCTTTTAAAAATAAACTTATGCACTAAAGGCATTTCAGATATGCTGAAGGAACTACCATATTACCTATGAGAATCAGATGCTCCTCAGAAAAATACATCAACCAGATTAAAAAAATCTCAGATATTGAAAGAAAACTTGAGAGTTCAAATGAAACTAAATACAGCACATGGGTGTACCTGTGTGTGTGCACATACACTCAATGTGGCCCAGAATTCTTTAGTAGAAAAACGCAAATGAGAGAAAAATGTGTTAGACAGAATCTGAGGGGGGAAAAAACCCTTCCCCAAAACTAAAACCCAAAAGCAAGAGACTGCAGTAGACTGAAAAAGAAGAAAAGGAAAGGTTTCAAAAAAGGAACATAACCTCTTTTTTAGGATGTTTTTAATTTTTAAAAGAATTATTTTATTTTTTTGACAAATATTTCAAATTGTTTTCACTTTATTTACTGCTAAAATTAATTGAAATGTGTTAGCTGACAGTTTGAAAATTCTTTTAGCTTAATTGTCATTGGGGATAAATTAATTTGGGATATCTATTACAACAATTACATACAGCTACATTTTCAACTCTAATGCATTTTTAATAACCTTCATCAGCCAGTGATTTGAATTTCAAATTTCCTTCTATGCAGAAGTAAAAATTAGATAGCTTTGTGCCAATTTTCATAATAAATTGCTCTTTATTTACGTTGCAAAGCCTCCCTTACTATAAGCAAATCAAAACCCTAAATGAAACTCAGTACTCCTAGGACTTGTGATATTTCATCTCCCTTTATTAAGATAAAGCAAATTACAGTGACAAACCTGTCTGCCCACCCTGGTACATCATAACACGGTGTTTGTACCTGTCTGCTTTCATTTACAGCTATTGCACACAAGACCACACCTCTACTCATTTCCACATCAGAACAGTAAATATTCCTCCAAAACCACAGACACAATGCAGAGAACCTTCAAGGGAAAATGTTGTCTTTTAAGAAACCCCCACAATATCCTCACATAGTATTTTTTACCAGAAACAGCAGGGTAGATAATCAGCTCTTTAATGAGGAACTTTTATTTTTGATGTAGTGCACTTACTTTCTACACTGCAATAGTGAGAACAGATACACACAATATTAGAAAAAATAAATTCAGGGACAAACAAGTGCTGAAAGCTAGGAAAGACTTGAGTATTACTTTTGAGTCTAGAGCTAGTCCACCCTATTCCTGTTTATATCTCAATGGGCCCCACCGGGTCTGATCTCTGCATGTTAACACAAATACTTTATGGTTTTTTGGCACTGCATGATGATGTACATTGATTTATATGATCCATTTGATTTTAATAACTGTATTTCACCTCAGTCTGAATAAATTCTAAACATCATTTTGTTAAATTTAGGCTTTATAAATCAGCCTTGATTTTCATAGTGGCTTTCTGACTTAATGGCATACTGGTGACACCCTGGTTTCTCTCAAGGTTCTTCTAATAATGGTCATCACACATGTATATTTTACACAGATGGCTACACAAATATTAATTCCCCTTCACACTTTCCTCTCTCCTGAAAGGTGTGGATTGTACTGACAGGGAAAGAGCAAAGAAACTTTATGGTGAAAGCAAATGAAAGTCAAAAACTTTGTCCTTTAAACTTATCCAAATTTTGGATATCCAGGATTCAGCTTTTTGGCAACACTTGCACTAGAAAGGGACCTTAGTGCACATCTCCATGGCAGAACCCAGCTGGTTTACATATAGCTCAGCTTCTTGATTTCCCCAATAAGACCCATGGACACCTCCTTCAGAGACCTTATTTCCAGCTTCATCTGGGTCCCCAGTACGGAAACCGGGTGAGGGTTTAGGGATGACTGAACACAGGGTCTTCTTATTTTAGAACCTGACTCTACTGGGAAATGTCTGAGAGTACAACTCCCAACTGCTAAAACACGAGACAGGTTGTGTTATCAGAGACCAATTTGCTTTGGTGCAAGTATCCAAAAAATCCCTCTTGCTTTCTCTTAATTTGCATATGTCCTGTTGCACTGATACCCTTTGCCCCAAGCATAACTCAGCTGAAGATGCAAACTATGCTGAGGGAGCTGGGTCTTTTTAGCTTAGAGGAGGCTGAGGGGTGACCACATTAATGTCTACAAATATGTGAGGGGTGGGTGTCAGGAGGATGGAGCTAGGCTCTTCTTCTCAAGGTCGTCTAGTGATAGTTCCATACAAATATCAGAAGGAACTTCTTCCCAGTGAGGGTAACGGAGCATTGGAACAGGCTGCCCAGGGGAGTTGTGGAGTCTCCTTCTCTAGAGACATTCAAGACCCGCCTGGACCTGTTCCTGTGCAGCATGGTCTAGGTGATTCTGCTGTGGCGGGGGGATTGGACTAGGTGGTCTTTCAAGGTCCCTTCCAATCCCTAACGATTCTGTGATTCTATGTGCATTCTCCTCCTTGTTCACTTTCCTTTCATTGTCAGATGTTTATCTCCACACCAATCTCCTTGGTTTTGTGCAAAGTCAATTAAAATGAATTTCAGTTTACTTTTAATAACATGCACTTTCTTCACCACCTACCTTCTCACCCCACTCTTCTCTTTAGCATTTCTCCTAACTTCTTTAACAATCACCTTTCCGTCTGCCAGAAGCTCTTGGTGTTTCTCCCAGATATTTAATTGATAAGATGCTTTCACAAAGTGCCAGAGTATTTATTCCTCTAGCTGTCTCTCCTCTCTCTAGTATTTGGTCTATTTCTTTTTTTAAGTTTTAGTTCAACAGTTCCCATTCCCCATGCTAGCTAGATGCCAGAGGATGCACGTGCCAGAGAATGGCTCCATGATCTCACCTCGAACACCTGACCTCATACTAGTCCTCAGAACTGACAGGTAGCTATTAGAGAGATTGTCAGGCTTTAGGCCTGAAAGAACTTGAGGGAACATATTTCATTACTCCTGGGAGAAAATTATCTGCATTTCCATCACATGCAAAGCTTTACAGATGACATCAGACATTTTAGCTGTCAAATCCAGAAGTGTTTCTAACAAACATGCACAAAATACAGGCTTACAGAGGCTTTAAACTGTGCCATAACATGGCCAGGATTTGCATAGCAAAAGCAGAACCTACATAACTCACACACACACACCCCCCATTGTGCACTGTACACTAAAGCTGCTAAAAGTGAAGCTCTCTTGAGTCTGTTTTAAGAGACACTCGGAAGATTGTTTTTTTCCATCACTAGAAATAGCTGAAATATGCTCATGAGAGGGCAGAACCAATTTAACACAACACATGCAGCACAGGGATGTATCATGATCTTGTAGCAGCTTTAATGATGCATACTTCATAGTTCACAGGAAAGTCTAGGTCAGAAGGGACCCTAGAGATCATCTGGTGCAACCTTTAAAGCAGGGTTTTAGGTTAGGGTACACAGGGTCCTGCCGAGCTAGGTCCTCAAGATTTCCAGTGAGGAAATACTGACCTCTCTTGTTAACCTACTCTGATGTTTAGTTGTTCCCATGACTGATTTTTTTTTCTGCTTATATCCAGATAATTTACCCTGATGGAACCTCTGCCCATTGCTTCTTGCCCTTTCCCCGCACATCCTTGAGAAGACAGTGCCTCAGTTTCTCACCTCAGCCACCTCAACAAAACTGGAAGGCTGTGATCAGATTGCCCTCTGGTTCTTCTTTCTTCACTAGTGTAAGTCTAGTTCCTTCAACCTTTCCTCATAGGTCAGCTTCTCCAACCTTCAGTTTGCTCACTGGCTACCTGCTTTGGTTTTAATTTTTTGGTACACCACTGTATTTGTTAAGCCTTGTAGAGGTCATGGAGCCTCCATCCCTGAAGATATTCAAAACCCAGCTGCTCGTGGCCAGAAGTAACATGATCAGACTGGTGCTACTTTGAGTAGGAGGTTAACTAGGTGGTCTCTTTCATGCTGAATTGTTTCGTGGTTTTGCATTATAAATTTGTTTTTTAAACTTGAGTGATAATTTTTAAAGGTAGAGAGTCTCTCTTGCTGCAAAACTGTGCACACACTTAAGACTACTATGAGTTTACTGTAATAAAAATGAACCCTTTTTTAAGAACCACCACTAACATATCACAGAATCATAGAATAGAAAAATTGAGGTTGGAAAAGATCTTTAACTTAACTGTCCCAAGGCCACTGCTAAACCATGTCCCTAGGCTCTTGATCTCAACAGCTTTGAAACACATCCAGGGGTGGTGATTCAATAGTGGGCAGCGTGTTCCAAGGCCTGATGACTCTTTCAATACAGAAGCTTTTCCTAACGTCCTGGCGCAGCTTATAGCCATTTCCTCTTTTACTGTCAACTGCTACTTGTGAGTAAAGACCAACCCCCCAGCTCTCTACAACCTCCTTTTAACTAGTTCTAGACAGCAATACGGTCTCCTTTTTCTGCAGCCTCCTCTCTAAATGTCTGGGAGTTTTGTTACCAGCATCCAATGTTTTGTGCTACCTTTTGCAATCATTTATTCCCTAGATACCTAGAGTCAGCCACTGATGCTACTGCTGAGGAATTCACAGCCACCCATCAACATCATTTATTTTTTTACTCTGTGAATTGACACTTCTAATTAATTCTCTGTGCCTTCAGGGTTTAGAAGGGAAAGTGGACTCGTACAGAGCAAGAGACTCACAGGGTCATTTGAAACCTTTTAGGTCCATGCTCGTGGGAGCTCAAAGTCCTGTCAGCATGCTCAGCTTGTAGATTTCTTTACAACATTGTTAAGGCAAGAAGATGTTATTGCCTTAATACAGCCTTTGTTGAAAGATATTTTGGTTTGTTAGTTTTCATGCTGTTCTTTGATGTGCTCAGTCTCTATTAACAGCTTTATTACCAGCACAGCTCCAATTATTCCTGCTATTTGCTTTTTGGTGCATAGAATGCTTGCTTTGAACAATTATGTTGTTCAGATACTTCTATATTTTAAGAGGGATTTGATAATTACTGCAAATCTTATTGTTTGGTGTACAGAACAGAGTGATTTTACTAACAGTTATTCATTGAAATAAGGTTCATTTTAATCTCATCAGTCGAATAATAGCTACCAATGAAAACAGTGTCCTTTGTAACCTTCCCATACCAACCAGATGATTTTGCTGGAAGACAAGATATCATTCTAGAGTACTGTAGATAAATATTTGAAGAGAATTACATGTCACAATGGGGAAAAATAGAAGTATAGATTTCAGGAAAATGTAGAACTTGGTCTAGTTGATCCTGCTGTGGCAGGAGGATTGGACTAGATGGTCTTTCGAGGTCCCCTCCTATCACTAGTGATTCTATGATTCTCTCTCTGCTTTGAAAGAGTCAGCCAAATAAGGGTGTAAATCACACACAAAGTACATTTAGGCACCTCTTTCAACCCCAAAGAGACAAGACTTAGATAAAATAATATAAATTCTCAATTTTTTGTGATAAAATTTGCAAAATGTTCTAAACTACCACAGTCACACAAGGAGACACACTTGCACTGGGCTTCTAAGGAAACACTACACTGATGTCACTATTCTTCTGAAAGACATTCTGGACAGTAAAATATGGTTGACTGTTTAAAGAAGAAGGATAAGAGGAGAACAGAGAAAGAAAATAGTCTAAATTTAGGATTGCTCTTAATGTAAATGTCCAATATCTGTGAACGTGACCACATCTTCATAACATATTCCATGGAGACTTCTGATTCGTAGTGACCATGAGCAACACGGGAGGCTAAAAATCATAGAATCACTAAACTGTGGTTGGAAGAGACCTCTAAGAGCATCAAGTCCAACCATTAAGTATTCCACAATAAAGGATGACTGGGACTTGTATAAACAGCAAGCTAGTTCACATCTCTTTAGCAGTAAAAACTTGTTTAGGCAATCCAGCCGTAACCAGGAAACAATGAAGTTAAAAGCCAAGCAACCCAAAGGTAACAAAGTAGAAACAATCATGAAGAAGTCCTTACAAGGATTATGGTAATGCTATCATACATAAATAGTTTTATTTTTCACTTTAGTGTTGTAATTACATTTGAGGAGCTAGCGCACAGATGAGTCTGGCAAGATATTGTGTTTTTCAAAGTTATCAGGAATTCTCTTTTCTTGAAATATTTTGAAGTGAGAAACCCTTATGGTTCATGGTCTCAACAAGAGACTATGCTGTAGAAGAGCAAGTACCTACTGTTGATGCCTAATGAAGAGTTAGCCACTAGAAGAGCTTGTCCCATCCTTTCTGTTATGAACAGAACTACAAACAACCCCCAGAAACCCTGGGTTTCTGCTAAGGTGCACACGTGCACGGGGATTTTACTGCCGAGAACTGTTCAAGAAACTACTGTAGCTCATATAAGAAATTGCCATAAATAATTTGGATTGCATTACATAAATTATGATTTTCTGAAACTAGTTTTCTGTATTCCATCATTTTCTTCAGGACAATCAAGCAGTGAAAGAAAATGTATAACGTATCTCCACTTGTGTGGCCCTGGCCACAAACTTAATTAGTAGATTACAGCTAGAAGGCTACTGGTGGTTTTTTTCTTGAATATTATTTATTTTTGTGAACACATATTATATAACATGTGCTTAAGACCATCTGTTCCACATATATTTTTGACTATCAGAAGGCATTGCTAAAATGGTGTGCAATTTTTGTATTTATTTTGCATTTGCAGATTTATATAAATCACATCATACTTAAGACAGCAACAGAAGAAAACCCAATTAATCAACAAAAGAATTGGAAAATCTTATCTCACTTTAATCTTGACAACTTAAAACCATAGAGGCAGCCACAATCTTAACAGAACAGTCTCTCAGAGTCAGGGGATTCAATCAGAAAGTACTGAACTCAATGCTAGACGCCACCTATTCATTGATAGATTCAGCCCTCTCTTGCTCAAAGAGACATCTCCATATCGTGTCTGAGACGGAACCAACTCACAACACAAGGTTTAGCATATTAGAAAAAGAGAAGTGTGCATTAATGGAACTGGAGATTTTACAAGGAAGAGAAAAATTCACATCTGTGAGTGCCCTTTTTGGAGTTTATGGGCTACTATTAGTAATTAGCTACGACATTAGCTGAGGCAACCCTAAGTTCTCTTCAGGGTCTTGAGAGAATATGATATCCGCATTGTGCCAGTGGCCATGCTGGGTAGTAGGGACTGAAGTACCCGTGATCAAGTTTATGACAGAGGGACACATCTGAAGAATACTCTTACCTCTCACATCAGAAGATACCAGATTCCTCCACAGTGAAACCCACAATCACAGAGTAGTTTAGGTTGGAAAGGACCTCAGAGATCATCTAGTTCCTAGCCCCTGCTGTGGTCAGGGACACCTCTCAGCAGTCCAGGCTGCGCAGAGTCCCATCCAAGCTGGCCTTGAACACTTCCAGGAATGGAGCAGTCACAGCCTCCCTGGGCAATCTGTTCCAGTGCCTCAGCACCCTCACAGGAAAGAATTTCTGTACTTATTTCTATTATCTTGCTTGCACAATGCCTTTATATCCTTTAACATTTGGAAGCACAGGGTGTACAGCAAGCCTCTGCATTTAAAGCCTCTGCATTTAAAACCAGTCTTAAAGCTTCTGGTTAGTTGTTCTACAAGCTCTATTTTAACTCTGCTTCAACAAATCAACTGGTCAACTGTGTGATGCTTTCTGGTTTATTTGGATACACATCAGCTTTTCCAACTTGGTGTCTCATTTCTAATAATCTGCATGCTGCTACCTAGTAATCGTAGAGTCACAGAATCATTAGGGATCGGAAGGGACCTCAAAAGTTCACCCAGTCCAATCCCCCTGCCACAGCAGGATCACCTAGACCAAGTCACACAGGAACACATCCAGGCGGGTCTGGAACGTCTCTAGAGGAGACTCCACACGCCCCTGGGCAGCCTGTTCCAATGCTCTTGAACCCTCACTGCAAAGAAGTTCCTGCTGATCCAGTAATGTTCGTGCCCTGCAAACCTCTCTCCTAATGGGTAACCAGTGCTGGTACTGTCTGATAAGCATCACTCCAAACCTTAACATAATTTCACCTTTTACATAACTTTAATCTTCTAGAAAAAAAAAGAGAAAGCCTGTTATTTATGCCCTCATTTAACTTGTTAAAACTGTGGTGTCTGTTTCTGGCCTCTTCTGACAGTGTAGAACCAGCTTACCTTGACCTTAAGGACTAATGCCATTACTGTTATTTTTAATAAGAAAATTATTACAAAAAAAACCACCACAACATTAGAGCATTTACCAAATAAATAAACCCAAATATTTTCTGGTTACTGGGGAGGGGTGTCCATTTTCTATAGCTTATTATTTGTGCATTAATAAATACTCATTTAGGATATGTAAAGCAGAAAAGCTGTATTTTCTGTTCTTTTTGCTTTGTGCTACAGTCCCGTGTTTTTGTCAGCAATTTTAGCCTTTTCTATAATTCACATTACCCAATACATGGATTTATTACCTAAGTTTAGGAGATATATGACCATCTAGATAAAGTGCTTCTAAACAGGAATTTATTTGAGCTGTATTTCAAGCTTAGACACAGAAAAATTGAGATCTTGATTGGTTAGTTATGTTGGGCTACTGAGTGTGATCCTGGATATGATTTGAGTGTGGACACATAGAATAATTTTTATTACGCTTTCACTTGAGAGGCAAAATTTTCTGCTATAACTCTGCATAAGGAAGCTAAAGCTAAAAAATGTTCTCAGTACAATCTAGTAAGATTTTGTGCTACTTCTAGACCTTTTCCTCAGGGTAAACTAGACTGATCTGAATGTCTGAAGGACATTAAGTTGTACAGAATCCCAATATGTTCTGTGTTCCACTCAGCCATCCCCCTTTTTTCCTACTAGTTATAAAGAGGTAACAGGAATAGCGGTCTCAGGGTTGATACCTATTCTCTTACATATATATGAGTGTGCAATCAGAACCTTTCTCCTTTACAAGCATGTTATGCTTTCATAAGGAGTCAGGCTTGCAGCATATATTTTAATCTTCCCTAGAAAAAAATCCAGGTTTCATTGCTTCAATATTTAATGATTGTTTTTCATTGATTCTCAAGAGTTCAGAGCTGCCCTTCAACTCTGCCCACCATATGCCCTCCTTATATATTGTGATTAAATAAGAGAATGGAGAATTTAAAACCAGGGCTACTAGTATGTACTGGAAAGCAATAGATGTGCATTTGTAACTACTTCAACTTATAACAATGCAATAAGCAGCTCTAGAAAAAAAGAAAGAGAATTGGGATATTGTGATCCAGAACAAGAAATCAAGTAACTGTATTTGCTCCCATAATGACCTGTACTGTTCCCTCAATATTCCCAATTCATGACTAATCACAGCTCGTGCATATTTACTTCACCACTATTTCATTTATTAGAATGGTTGCAATTGAGGAGAATAATAATTTGGAAATAATAAAATATCCTTTAAAAAAAAGATGTGATTGACTGAGAATAAAATTCAGTGTTTCTATTTTCTGGGAATAGAACTTTAGAAATGATTTCATGACTTCATTTGAAAAATGAGTATAATGAGTAAAGAGGATGGATACAATACTGGAGCCAGAAACCCAGGATTCTTTTAAACAGGAAAGAGTTGCCATTTCTTTCTCTTCCCTTCCCTGCCCTCAGGGAGTGGAATAAGAGGGAAAAAAGGATGATAAAGAACAATGCTTTTCCTTCCATTTGCTTATGTTACATGCAAATGGCCAAACCTCCATCAGTACTACAACATGCAGCTGTCTCTGTATCTGTTATTGGCTTAGCTTCTCAAACAACTCTTAACATTTCACTTGATTTTTCTACAAAAGATGACAATTGACAAGGAACAGATACAGTTTCTTAGATTTTTACACATAAATTATGTGATAGGCAATAACATGCTCAAAAAACCAATTAAAATCCATCATCAAAAGCTCCTGCCAAAGCTCCACGCCTTCTACCCTGTTGCTAACCCATGAAAACTTCATAGATAAGGGGTTTCAGCCATTGCAACAGCTATTGCATTGGGTCTGGGTGCAAAGGAGTTAATTTTCCCTATAGCAGCCCTCACAGTCCCCTGCTTGGTACTGGTAGCTAGAAAGCTGCTAACACACCCATGTTATCAGGGTTTAAGCAGTGCTCACACATCAAAGTTATCACTACAGCATTTCGTCCTCACCAATAGGCTGTGGTGGGCAAGTTTCTGGGAAGGGTTGTAGCTAGGACAGCTGACCCCAACTGTCCACAGGGTATTCCACACCATATGTCATCTGCTCTGTAGTAAAAACTACAAGAAAGCAGGGTGAATGAGGACGTTTGTTATTAGGATGTTTGCCCTTTAGAGCAACCACTCTAGGTACTGAAGCACTGCTTCCCAGGAAGCGTTGCCTGCTGATGGCAAGTGGATAAAAACCCCTTTTGTATTCGTTCACTTTATTAAATTGCTTTTAACATGATCCATGAGTTTTTTCCATCTTATTTTCTCTCCATCCTGTCTAGCCAGGGAGGAAAGTGATGCTTGGTGGGCATCCTGCAGCTAGTCAGGGTCAGCCCACCACAGCTATCAGCCTTAACCATCCAATTAAAGACCTTTTAAAGACCTACCATTCAGCTACATTCTGAAATACAATGTTTTCTGTGTTGTATGTTGAAGAGAAGAATCACATTTGCATTGTGGGACATCTGTGAAGGTGCCAATACTTGAATATACACCAGTCCTACACCTAGAGACCAATGTAAGATGAGAGCGGGTTGTCTTCAATATGAAATTATTGCTTGATTTCTTGGAAAATATCCATGGAATAATTGCATCCTGGTTTAGACATATTTCATTTAAAGATATCAAGAGGTTACTGGAACTTAAAGGCTTCATTTTTGCTTCTTGATAAAAAGCCTTAGACCTGCCTTCTAGATTTATATCCACACTTTCACTGCTTGCTGTGTGACCTTGTTTGTCATCTTTGTATTTCCATTTGCCAGTTTTAATGTAAGATCTAATGTTGACATGACATACAGCTAAAGGTGACTGGATAGAAGACAACGGTACAGAGAGTTGCTCTACTTTAGGTTTAGCTGGCTTGAAGACTACTGACTGACTTGGGGACTGATAACAGTGATTTAGAAGACAGGAAAAAAAACCCTCTGAGTTTGAATATCTTGTTTTCCATCACAAAAGTGACAGTGATGGGGAAAGCAGAGAGAATCTCATTCAGCTCCTACTGAATTTTTACACTTTAAACTTCTTGCTTTTGACAGAGCTTGTAAATCTTGATGGGTTCTGGGAAAACTGTTACATATTCAATCAGTGTGGCCGTTATAACCAAGGCATTTAGCACTTCCAGAATTTATTCAATACTTAGTTAATAACTAAAGGTTAATATTTGATTAAGCAGCCAATTTTGCACAATTCCAAAACACTACACCTTAGAGAAAAAACACCAGTCTGTCACATCACTTTGTGCTCATTGAAATAAAAGAAGTAGTATGATATCTCACCTGTATCACTGAGATTTAGAAAAGTTTTACTGTGCTTTCAGTGTCAGGACTAAGTTTTCAATCCAATTCACACTGCAGTGTTTGCAAACCAGCCATACTAAGAACAGACTCTTCCCAATAAAGAACACGTAAACAGGCAACGCTTCAGTTCACAATAAAGGTAGGACTTACCTTGTGAAAGTTCCTGAAATATGCTGCCTTCTCATCTGGAAATTTTTCTAGCCTCCTGGGTCCTTTACTGGAAGCTTTCTTGAAAACCAACCAGCAACGCCTGAAAATCTGCAAACAAAACCAAAGGAGTATATTAGCCTTTCTTTAAAGGTGGGCACTACGACAAAAGCAATTATTTCATTATTTTGTGTAAGAAGTCTGGAAAATTCTAAGAACATCGTGTACTTTTATGACTTCTCAGATGTTTGTCGACTTTGCTTCAATCTTTTTCACACATGCCGCATTTGGCAATTCCTGAGATGCAAGTAAATCCATGAACTTTGAACATGAAAAGGAAGATAAGGCTGTCATTAGAGAATGCACTTTCAGAAATGCATTTCTAGCTTTCTTTCAGATTTATATATTTATTTCTAGGAGAGTGCTGATAGCTTTTAGCACAAGTCAATAATCAGCAGCCAGGACAAACCCATAGGCACAAAAAACCAAAACATGGTTGAAATAACCGCCGTGTGACCGTTACTGCACAAAAGCTTCTCTCAGTTCAGTTACAAACTTGAAGGAAAAATTACACAGATTATAAAATCTGGGAACAGAGCAGTGAAAAATAAAAGCATCCAGAAAGCATAAAATGAAACAATATTATTGTCTCATTTTAATGAGGAACACACTAGATTTTCCTTAAAATGCATTTTTAGGCAACGAGGGTAGTTCATTACTCTACTTGGCATTGGCATTGTTAGAACCAGAAGTTTAAAATCAGGAATTACCACATAAGAATATATTTGCAGTTCAAAAGAAGCTGATTAAGGATAATCCTCTAGACTATATTATGCAAGTCACGGATTAGATCTTAATCTGGCTTTTTAATCTATGAAAGTAGTTTTCTTCATTCTCCTCTTCAGGGCTCGCAAAGCTTTAGGAACAATACCATAAGGAATTTGATGTTGTTATTTTAAGGATAGTCTAAAAGAAAATACAGCCCAACCCAATACTAGTTGGAGGTTCCGCTGGCCATAGGTAGAGAAGGGCCTTATTTCTTCAGCAATCCTACAAAATTTACACAAGAAGTACAGTAGAATTGAAATTGAAGCAAACACACCTGCAATTACAAATTAAAAAAATCAAGGAAATATAACTAGTGGATACTACAATAAGTTTTCCCCTCAGTGTGAAGCCAAGTAGAAGCAGCAAATATAGTGTCAATAAAACAATTCAGCTTGATGAACACATTCTGATATAACACTACTGACACTGCCATTACTCAGATGAATGTTATCATTCAAATTAAGTGTTTTAAACATCCACTACTAGACTACAGTATCAATATGTTCAATTCTGGAGATTTTTGGAAGCAATCGTAGCATTTACTGAAATCCTCTGCAAATGTATTTCTTACAAACCATACAAGGTTTAGCCTTTTTCCACTAAGATTGTAAAGTGGCAACTGTACAACTGTACTTCCTATCTCAGAAATTACTTCACGTAACCCGGGGGAAAGCAAAGACAATACTGTATTTCCTGAAGAAAAAATGTCGTTACACCGTGGGACACCACAAACCATCTTTATCAGATAGTACTTTCTGCAAATAACGTCTTGGCACCGTTCCAATTTAACATTAGTAAAGCCACAGCACTGCTCCCATAGTTACCTCTCAATTAATCCATATTAATTGTAACCAGAGTTACGGTGTGAAAAGCTCCACATGCAGTTAGAGGACGTTCACACCATTTTGACCTTACTAAAAGCCATAGCACCAATTGTTCATTTTATTCATTCAATAAAAATGTAATTTTTAATAATACTCCTCTCTCTTCTGGGATCTGGCTGTTTTTTTTAATCTATGTGCATTTTCAGCTCATTGTTCTTCCTCTGAGGAAAGTATTTTCCTAAAAAGTTCTTAATCTAGGTAAGAATCATTGTCTTAATTTCAAATCTTTTCTTGATTTCCTTACTTTCATTATCTACCCTTAGTGGTTTACTGCCCTCAAGGCTTCTCTTTAGAAAAATAGATCAACCTACAGGCCCCCCATCAGCAGCACTGGTGGGTTTTAGCACAATCATGGAATCCGCACTTTACAGTTACCTGAATTTGGGACAGCTGGTGATAGGGTAACGGAAGTTTTGTGTTAAGTTTCTGGAAGATTGGCGGGGTTTTGGTCTATTTTTCCTAGCTTTCAAAAAATATATATGGGACAGTCATATTTCATTCTAATGCAAAGCATCAGTCAGATCCAGTACATCCGAGGTATCCCTAATGGAAAACTTGCTATGCAAAGTCAAGCAGTCAGATTTTTCCCTGAGAGGATTAGAACATTTTCAAGTTAAAAGGTCACCTAATGCATACTCCAAAACAATTCCTTCGGATGAACAGGGTCTCCTGAATGGCAACTTCAGTCTTTTTTCATTGGATACCAAGTGTGGAAGTGAGTTTGAGGGTTTGCAGCTAAACTGGAAAACTTCAAGAGGGGGGCTTTGATCCCTTTGTTAGTTGACACGTCACTTCAAAGCATCCATCAACAGGATTAGATGTTAACTATCTTTCAGTATGCTGGTATTAGGCCATTCCAGCATGGAAATGGATTCAAAGGCTGAATTCATAAGCTGTTGCAATGAACAGCCCTTGCTTTTAGAGGAGAACACTGAAGAGCAAGAGGAGAGAATTACATTTTACCTTTAGATCATTATTGCTTCAATTTATTGACATCTGTTTTTCCCCAGACCTTCAGGGAGAAATCTAACTGGAATGGCTCAAAGAGGACTCCTGGCACAGTAGGTAGGTACAGCAAGATACAGCTACGCATTTCGATTTTATCCTTTTTTAAACCTGCTTTTAAAGCTGATATAAACATATACAGTTCTGCTGCATTTCAGCAACGTTTTACCTTATTACACCAGCAGACAGTTTGTATCTCAGTGTTTGAAAAGGCATTAGCATATGAATTTACCTATAAATATGAATAAATAAGTGCAGATGTGAGCACACAGCAAACAAACATTTGCCTTTCATAAGGCACCTCATTGTTATACAGAAACCTCCTCAATTATTCACGAATTGTGAGATACTCTTTTATCCCTGGCCTACTTTAGGATGCCATTGGCTGTAATCAAAACTTCTGAAAGACTTCTAAAGTCCTCAGATAATTGGGGTAGCTATTGTGAGAGAAATCAGTATCAGGCCTTTAACAACAGAGCGAATGAGAACCACTCACTGACAGCGCTGTCTCCGTAATATTTAGTATTTCCTGTGAGATTTAAGTGCTTGTTTTTCACACATGTATAGTTGAGGACATGCCAAATATTTGATCATTTAATCAGTTTCACAGCATTGCTGGATGAGCACTCACTGCTCAGTGAATATGCTTCAAAAATTTTATATCGAGAGTGAACAACAGGAACTCTAACCCTATGCCACTGGGTTTATTTCGTGGATAAATTCAGAAAGAGATCGGTAAGCACATGCCACATTTTTTTAAAGTATCAATAAGAAGGACTATAGAACCATTTGGCTTGGAAACGACCTTCAAGACTATTGAGTCCAACTATTCACCTACCTCTATCAAGTCCAAACCTGAGCAAGATTCTAGTGAAATTACCTGCTGAGTTCATAGCAAGGAAGAACCTCCTTAAACAATGTTCCTCTCTCAGTATTACACAAAGGACAAAGCAGAAAAAAATCCCCAAATTCAGCTAGATCCCTCTACAAATACAACTATATATCAGCAAGTGATGGCAGTAACAGCCCACTTGAGGTCTGGTGAGAACTGCTTCAGCTGCCCAACATCATATGGGAAAGATTTTCATTGCTATGTACAAGCTTGCAGAGGAGAGCAGCATCTGCTCCTCAGCATGGACTCAGAGTAGCTTTGTCTTGTTAGTGAGAGGAAAGAACTCCAGAACAATATAACCTTATCGCTCTCAAATGATTTCTTAAAACCTTCCAGTCCAAAATCTCACTTCCAGTGCTGCTCAATTTCTATAATCTTTACAGATCCTTTTTCATATTTTACTTGAAATACTGCAATAGATCATTTCATGATAAAAATCTCTGCATAATCTCTTTTTCTTACTTCGTCTGCTTAATTCACCTCTCCGCTCACCTTTCCATCATGTTCACATTTTTTAATATACTTGACTAATAATGCAAAAGTTTGGCCTCTGAACGGATCATTATTCTTCATGCTCATATCATAAAGTTCTGGTTTATTGTTGCCATGGTTGTTCGTAATAAATCCATTAAAAAAACGTATTACAGGAAATCCATTGACCAAATTAGTTTTTTAGAAAGAAGAAAACGTTTTTCCCTTTTCTAAAATGATTTAAAATAATGAGCTTATGGTGGGAAGCATATATATGACTTTAAAGAGGTTGCTAAAGCTTTTTTCCTAGCAATTTGCAATAGATGCTTTAGAGGTTAATATTTTTTTATCCACAACTGATGGGTTAATATTTTTTATCCACTACTGTTGCCAGTCATCACTAATTTTTAGAGAAGGTATTTTTATTGACAAGTCTCTACATATTATTCCAGAAAGTCACACTAAAAACACTCAGAAAAAAAAGCCACCATCCCTCTTTTTCTATTTTTTTAAAAAGCCAAAAAAGGAAGTTCGAGCACTATGTATGAGCTTCTTTTTTGGTCCACTTAAGCTGCTCTGAAATCTCCCTACCAATATCCAAAAGACAGTACAAATGGCAATCACTCTTGGATATGTAGTAAAACCATCTAATTTTCTAGCCACAAGTTGTAGGAACCTTTGTCTCTGGAGAGAAGCAGCAGTGAGTCAGCTCCTAGTTACTAACTGAAACCATCACTGACCAAGACAGGCACCAGAGCATCACTCATGGGGATTTTTCTGCTAGCATAACCCATCAAATGGTTCTCCTAGGAAGACATCTGCATAATACTATTCAGTCCTGCATTTACATCTCATTATCTGCACGAAAGGCTGGTTAGTTTCTCCTCCCTGACATTTCACGTGCAGTGCTCTCCTGTTAGACAAGACAGTTTCTGCAGTGAATGCGTTAAAATCACTAGAACATGAGTAAGTCCAAATTTACTTCTCTAGTTACCTCCGTTTCAAAGCGATGTTGGTTTTTATAGGTTATGTGAGAGAAATGCAGTATGTTGAGAGCTAAAAAAACCCCACCTTGACTCACAAATTAAAAAACATAGCTTTCACAGTAAGAAAAATAAAAATAGTTGTCACAGTAAAGCCATATTTAAGCAATGTTTTGACACCCACCACTTTTAGATTCCTCTGAGCACATTTTGGCAAAGGGAGAAGAGATGAGGGGTGACACCTTACAGCTTCAGTGGAACGATGCTTGTCATGCAGTCAAGTAAAATTTAAGGGAAATTGAAAAGCAGTTATTATCTGTAAAAAGGCCCAAGAGGAAAATGAGAAGACGAAACCATTCATGCCTCAGCTAAAAAGCAAGTTACAGGATATGAGATGTTGCAGAGGAAAGTCAATAGGAAAAGAAAACCCCACAAAACAAAGCTAGTCACTGTTGCAATCCACCTGCTTGAGTTAGAACAACACTTGGCTTTAAAAAGACAAGAGCAAGCAGTGCTGTAGCAAGGCTTGCAGCCCTCTTTAGGTCTCTCGGCATCTCTTTGAAATGAAGGTGCCCTAGAAACTGCATTTTCCGTGTTCTGAACAGCTCTTTTTTGAATTTAGACTGCACTAAGCGTGCATTTTGGGTGGCAGATCGGTATCCCTATGAACAAGCAAGAGAGGTGGAATGCTACTGCACAGCATTACCCTCCCAAAACAGTGCAGAGGGTACACAGTAGCAGGGAATCCAGGTCAGCTCCTGCTCCTTTACCACACCACTGGCATCTCAGATAGCTCCCAGCAGAGCACAGATACTTCACAGCCAACTGACACCCCAAGCAGGAGGAGAGGAAAAAATAAACCAGAGCCCTGCTCAGAGCCATGAGGCTACTTGCTTCTGTCAGCAGCTCTGGAATGTGGGGCCAAGACTTTACCACAAGATACAATAAGCTTTGGGAGGCTTTCTTTTTTTTTGCTGATTCTAACTCTCCACCCATTCTTGCCCATTTCAACATATTTGCTTTAAGCGGTACCAAAGTTTCTGCCACACAGCAATTGCAATGAAAGCAAAATAGTGTAAAGCCAGGATTTAAAGAACCACGAATATAACCCAAAGTGATCACTGCTAATGCCCATAATAACAATTACTCTCTGAAGGTTTGATATGAGGGCTATCCAACAGGGAAACATTGCTCATATGCAATAACCTTGCACATACCCTTGAGCTTCATTTTATCATCCTAATTAGGAAGCAAGGTTAAACCTCTAGTTTATAAACCTTGTAGTATGAACTTGTGCATCATTACAGGAGACAACTGATCCTTAGATCATTTTAGTGTCATAGTTCAAATCCCAGAATTTGTGATAGTTTTTTTTAGTTATCATTATTATTTCCCAGATTGCAAATGTACTGCATTTACATTGAGGAATAGAAGAAATATAGAAACATCTGCTGCAAACAGTTTCATCTCAGATTACATCAATCCTTGTGGGTTTGATTGCAGTCACTGAGAATTAGGATGGTTAGAGAGAGATGATTAAGGACAATTCACCCAGTTATTGCATACATACGTCACACTGCTGCTGACAGAACATACCATTATAGATTCATATAGATGTTTATAATGGTGTTGTAATACCAGGCTAAACACGAAATCCATAAAAGGATTAATTTTATTACTAAATAGTTCTGTGAAATCAAAGCATACTGTAGTAATTTTCCTATATTCCTACAGGAAATAGTAATTTCCTAAAATTCCTATGTTAACTAAAATCCTGTGGGTATAAACAGTTTAGCTATAAGATCTGAGATCTTTTCTCCTGTGTTTACAGAAGAGCAGGAGCCAGATCTGAGGAGGTTTGCACACTGTACTCATCTGCATTGTGTTACACACTTCTATCAATCCTTAAGCACCCACAGCTTAAAAATCTCACCACTTTGCTTTGAAGTGCCAGCAGGGCAACTCAAGGACAGAAGGACAACCTACACAAACAAATAGTGCACTCAGTCTTCTGAGCAGTAGAATTTATCACTTACATCTAAACTGATCTCATGGCTATTTAAAAATAATCAATTCTAGTAGCCCTTTTTTTTTGTGGCTTTCTGCATTTCTGACTCAATTTTGGCAACCGTTACTCCAGTGATTCTCCTGGAGGAAAACTAATACTTCTTGCCTCAAACTAGATGACAAAAGCACCTCAAAACAAACCACGATAAAAGTTTGGCTATAACACTTCTAGTGTTTTCTACTTCTAGTAGAAACCCAGTAGTGAAATCCCAGAATATACATTCTTAAAAGGAAATTATTATGCCCAAGGAATCTCAAGAAATTCCCTAGTCTTCAACTGAGCATGCAGCAGCTACTCATGAACACTTATATAGCCAGAATTAATTCCCAAGTGCATATCCCCTCCCATATGTACTTTTCGAAATGTAATCAGCAAAAAATACCACATTAAGTTTGAATAATTTCTCAAATTGGACTGGAGTAACTAGCTACATAACTTCTTATTTATGTCTTTATGAAACAAAATTCAGATGTTTGCACACAATCTGAAACAATGCATTTACACCGAACAATGGTATTTATCTGATCAGATCCCTAGTAATTTGTGTTAGGAAGGCAGGGATTTGTGAAAATCAGTGTTACAAAAATTAAACCCATAGAACAGAATAGAAACAGACCCAAACACAGCAGTGATCTCAAACATCTGTTCTATACCACTGAGATACAGAAACTCAGTATTTAAAATTCCAGTTTAGATGACTACAAGCTCACCTCCAGCTTCAGAATCCAAAATTACACTTAAGGTTTAAATCAGCTAATATTTTACCACATCAATCCTTACTTTTTTCTACACTATCTCTGAGAAACCTTTCTTAGTAGAGGCATAACAGTCCTCAAATGCCATTTTTTCTCTCTGATAAAATAAGTAGAAACTACGTGCTTTGCATGAGATTCAACAGAGCTGAGCACAGCACTAGGTCTAAAGCACTTCTTAAAAAGAAAAGATAGGTAAGCTTAAAAATAAGTGCCACGAGGTTTTTATGTAGGTGTATAATTTCTAACTGCACATTGCTTCTCAAAGTAGAATGGGAAAGTTAGGGTCTCTTCTTCTTGGATGCATTTTGTTGTTTCAGTATATATCTAGAAAAACTTACACATCCAGCCACACTGAGATATAGATATGGGTGACATAAATATATAGAAATCTGTGATAAATGTGTATATATGTGTGTGTGTGTGTGAAAGCTAACTGGAATGTAGAGAGTGTCAGTATTAAATGCTTGCCTACAGTACCAGGCACACACACTTTAATGATGTATATGCAACATGTTTAAATACTACCAAACTAAATACATAAGCATCAACACAGAAGAAAAGCCCATGAAACATATTCTGAGTCAGTGTACTACAGAAAAGAGTAGAGGTACTAGAAATGGCATTTATCCATGACATACCATTCAATAAACTTCTGGAGCACCAGGCTGCATGAATCAATCATGTTGGTTTCCTACACATCAAACGTATTCTTTTACAGGAAGTTACACATTCTACTTTGATGCTCCTTTAAGTATTATGACATGTCTGCAAGGTTTTATGGAGACATTCATCTTACAGAGACAAGGGTGTGTTCTGCAACATGAAGCCTACAGTCGGATTTAGGCAGGACCCAAGAAATAGGAATGAGCAAAAGGATGTCTAATGTTTGTGCTGGTTTCTTGACAGTTGATCACCTGAATTACTGTAACCTAGAGGTTAAATCTGCTCACGCTAAAGAATCACAGTTTTAACAGATGCTAGTGTGCCCCCAAAGTCCTTCATTACATCTTACTTTTAGCTTAATTGAAGAGGAGGAAGATGAATTAACAGTTCATGGTAAATGGAAACAGTTAAAAGCTCAGAGTTAGCAATAATCCTCTGCAGCAGGAATAAAGCAGATACTAAAGCTGAGTACAGTGGTGAAATGTTCTGCAGTGTTCATATATAGAGCTACCTGGAATTAGTAATCCCAAAAAAGCAAAACAAAAATAAAATCAAACATGGAAAAAGCCAACTCTGGTTTGCTCTACATCTTAAGGGTTTAAGGGGAACATGTATGCAGACAGTAAAATACAGAATTAAAATACCTCGTTCCTTTGTATTACAGATTTGCTTTATGCTGCTCTTGTGCTACTTATTTTACATTTCAGCAAAATCTCTGCTTAAAGATTTTAATAGCCTGCTATTACAATGCATCAATATTGCGCTGAATAAGCATATAATCCAAAGCAAGAAAAGGATGAGAAAGCAAACACTCTTACACACAACTAAGAGGATTTGGAAGAAAAAGCTATAGCCCTTAGCTCTTGTAACTACCAGCACCATTTCTGTTCAGTTTTTGTTGCAAGAGGAAATATTTAACAGATCAAGACAGCTTTTACTCAATGAAAACCAGTATGAACGTGCTTTCCTAAGAACCCAAATGCAGCTGGTGTGTTACATTCCCAGGCAGGATGTTCTGTGGGGAAATGTGCTACTACAGGGGGATTAGAAATTGTGTTGTTACAACCCCAGGGAAATAACACGGAGGAAAAGCAGATGGTTTCCGAACCCAGACTTCGTAAGTCCAAAAGACCACTCTGAATTCCCTGATCTCAAAAATGTCTGTCCTGGAAATGTTTAAGAGACTCACCCAAAGTTTATCCAGGTAAATCCACAGAAGCCGTGCCAGTGCTTTAGTGTGCTTTGGCTCAGACCCAAACCAGTAATACTCAAGGCATCATAGATCAAACAGAAATGCCTTTGTTAAGAGAAAGATGGTCATCCCAGCAAGTTATTAATATTATCTCAGAGGGGAAAAAAACAACCCTGAAACTTCCCCCACTGCACACAGCACTTCCACAGCTTATCACCAGGAGATAAGATTGTCCTTTTATAACCATTTCCCACAGGCAGAAGAAAAATTATTAGTCTGTCCAACTGATGCTATTTATTTTGATATGCTCATCAGCTGCATATAAACAGAAAACATCTTGATTTTCTATGCTCTGGGGAGCACCTGAGGGCAGGAGAGGGTAGAAGAGAAAAAAAAATAAAATTAATATTGTAGCATTTCTGGTCAAATCAAACAGACAACCCGCGTGATACCGTCTCCAGAGTACAAACATCAAGCACACTGGTTCAATATTAGCTAACGCAAGTCCCTCTCCTCACTTGCAGTATTAAAAGTGCAGATAGGTCAACAGCAGAAAATTGTGTTGCTCACTTCTCAGGACTGCTGAGGCACTCTCAGCTACGAGATCTGAAGTCATAATGCACAGCCTAACATAAAAGAGAAAGGGGGGGGAGGGGGGAATGTGGTGTGTTCATTAATATTAATTGTATCTGAAAGAAAATTTGACTTTGCAGTGTTAACTGGTCAATCCTCATATTTTACTTGTGAGGTTTGAGTGAGAGTTTAAGCGAAAGACTTTAAAAGTAGAAGACTCATCACAGATACAGCTTTAGTATGTAGGGATATCAATGAGTGAACCTGCAAAGCCACAGCAAGTCAGCTCCCTTTGTTAAGCAACTTCCCATGCAAAAAGTCTGCAAAAGAAAATAGAGCAATTAACTTTATTAATAGCTACTCCAAATAAGAACATAGTATGAATCATAAACTAAAAAAAATCCATCCAAATTCTGTATGATAAATATAGACACAGAGAACGGAAAAACAACTTTATTGTAGTATTTTGCATTGGAAGAGTAAAATAAAGTGTTATGATCGATTCTTTGCTTCTTCAAGATAAGAACGGTGCCATTTGGTTCACCCCCCCTGGGCAATGTCTTACACATCAGAAGTCCACAGAAAATGTCTTTTAAACCTATTTATTTTGTCATGAAGTAATGGAGAACTTTCACTGATTATTTACAATACCTTAAAGTTTCTGATTTGGTGGAGGGGTTGGGGGGAGAGACAAGGAAGGGAAAACCTTTTCAGAGAGGAATTACATAAATGAACACTTAAGAGTTGCAGACAACCTCACTGAGTGATTCAGAGTGTGAAAGGTGGTTTTTATATTTACAACATCTATATGTAGTCATAGAAGTGTTTAGGTTGGAAAAGACCTTGAAGATCATCGAGTCAAATGGGTAACCCCACTGTACCAAGCCCATCACTAAACCTAAGAATTATAGAATCACAGAATCATTAGAGATCGGAAGGGACCTGGAAAGATCATCTAGTCCAATCCACCTACCACANCTTTTAAACACATTCAGGGATAGCAATTCAACCCCCTACTCGGGTGTCCTGTTCCAAAGTCTGAGACCCTTTCAATAAAGATATTTTCCTAATGTCTAACCTAAACATATATATATGTATCAGACAATACATGCTAATCTGTATGTTTTCTGGTAATTCATCAAGATATGCATGGATATATTTATATCATAAATAGGTTTCTAATGACAGAGGTTCATTTCCAGTACCTCAGAAATTAATCCAAGCATCTCTTTTAGGTGCCCATTAAATTATTGCCAGTAAGCAGTGCGATCTAAGTCCAGCAGCTGCTGCACATACTCTTTTTGTTTTAAAGCCTGAATTTACAATGATACAGCTTGCATATCAACCCAAACAGTTAGGGAAGAGTCAGGCACAGATGAATGTGAGGAAATCTACAAGTCACTGAGCCCGGCCTCCTTCAGTTGCAGCCAGCCATGGTGCAATGCAATGGTGCCTGATACTTGTTGATGTTCTTGTCACGCCATTTATATCCAAGGAGGTGTGTGAAGTCTGAGGGTCTGAGGTTTTTCTTTTTGTCCTCATGATACTGGCTCACTGGAAGAGAAATAGTTTCCTTCCTGAGGAAGAGCAGGGAAAAAAGCCACTGAACATTTCAGATTTGTAATTTTTTTATAGGTTTTCTGTGGTTAATACACAACCATTATGACTTGGAGAGTTAGCATTTTGTGATTTAATTTATAAACCTTGCTCCAGTGGAAATCTTAATTCTTGTAGCTAACACCTGCATGAATGGACTTTTTGCCTTAGACTTGAAATCACTTGTTTTAGTACCTTTGTCTACTGGCTTTTGTGTTTTTAAGATATATTATAAAGAAACTATCTGCAGGAAGAGCCACTCAAGTGTAGACAGGATAGTTCAATGCAGTATTCACCTGTGAACTCCCAGCACCAGGTCACAGCCAGACACCACTGTGACACACAGCAGCTGAGGATGCTGTACCATCTCACCTTTTGATGGCAGAGCCTTTTGTTCTGTTTCTCTTTAGAAGGATCCAACTCTGCTCTTTTCAGACAGCACATAGTGTGGAATTTCTCCTCAGGCTCCTCTACCTTTCAAATTAACAAGTCCCTGCTTCCCATTGTTTTCCCTCAGGTCTTCTTAAGTCTGCCCTGCTGGACTTTAAATATCTTTCGATAATCACCTTAAATGAGTTCAGTCTTGGTTTATGATGGATTTAAGCTCTAAGACTTTATAAATTAATAGCGTATTACATAAATGGAGCTGACTCATAATGAAACACCAGCCATACTGACAGCAAATTTTCACTGAGTTCTGTATTTCTGTTATATTACTGCTGCTATTTCTGTTGTTGCATACAACAGGAATTCCTTTCTCCTATGAACAGCCTCCATTCTTTTATTATAAGCAGCATAGCAATTAAAGAATATTATTAGCGTTAGTGATTGTCTCACAAGTTCTGCTCCAGGAGATACACTGTGTGATGCCATGGAAGAACCTCTTTTTCTACCTACATACAGAGCTGAACTCTCCTGCTCTTAAAACTTCATTCTAGAATAATCCTTGCCTGGGTAGGAAGCGTTTTAATACTTCAGATCTTTTTGCTCTTCCTATCATTGTTTCAGAAGTCTCCAGAAACCTCATTAAAATGCAGTTTTTAATGGTACAGGAAAGTACAGGAATTAAAGACAGGACGTTTATGGGGCTTTGCGTTTGTGCTAAACATGGTCTTGGTGGAAAGCAATAGCATAGATGTTCATGGGAACCCAGAATGGGTTGCCCAAGGAGATGGTTGGGGCCCCATCCCTGGAGGTGTTTAAGGCCAAGAGGGATGAGGCTCTGGTCAGTCAGCTCTAGGGTGGAGTGTCCCTGCCCATGGTAGGGGGGGTTGCAACTGGATGAGCCTCTGGTGCCTTCCAACTCTGACAGATTCTATAACTGCTTCCCAGTGAAGGTGACAGGGCACTGGAGGAGGCTGCCCAGGGTGTCTGTGAAGTCTCCTCTGGAGTCGTTTAAAACCTGCCGGGACCTGGTCTGGGTGATCCTGCTGTGGCTGGGGGATTGGACTTACTTGATGATCTTTCCAGATCGCTTTCAATCTGGTACGTTCTGTTCTGTGACTTGGTCTGGGTGTCCTGCTGTGGCAGGGGGATTGGACTAGATGATCTTTTAAGGTCTCTTCCGACCCCTGATGATTCTATGACATAGGTTACATATTTTCTTCATGTTAAACTTTTCCAGTCATCTTTTGCAAATGAACAGCTTGATATTTAGTTATCTGCATCTCAAAAGGGAGCAAGATCAAATCCCACTGACCACAGGCAGAAGCATGAATGGTCAAAATTATTCCAAACAGGTCTATGAGAGTATTTTCTGTTTCCAGAATTTTCTTCCTTGCTCACAATTCACATTGTAAAAGAAAATAATAATTCTACTATATGTATCTACACAAACCAACACTAGAACTCATCTTTCAGACAAACTCTTTTTAGAAACACAGTAGTATTAATCCCATTTTATCCTTTATCTGCCTTGCAGGGGCCATTACAATTGTCCTGCCAGACTTACACAGACTTCAACATATATTCACTTTCTCTTTCCATGCTCTTCAGCACCCAGAAATTGTGAGGAGCCCTCAATCTGTCCTTATTCTTTAATTTTAGAAGTATTCAAACAACCTCCAACTGAAATTTAAGAAATATAAACCTCTTGCACCCCAAGTATTTTGCCTAAAACTAGCCAAAATATTTTCATTTCCTTTGGATAACCTTTAGCTTTTACCCAGCACAAATTTTGGATTAGATCACAGTCTGGGCTTAGCCTTAGAGCCTCAGTACTTATTTAGAATAGGATTACTTTAAAAAAGAAGCTAATAGTTCTCTTCCTTCCCTTCCTTTAAGTTTATAAAAAGAAAAAAGAAAACATTTAATTTATTAAAGAAAATAATAAGCCTTCGATTTTTTTTTTTGAGGAAAAAGAAGATAAACTTAAAAAAAAAAATAAAAATCCCTCAGTGACAACAAGCTCATTCAGTAACAGAATACAACACATGCTTAACTCTTTTAAGGTCAAGTATGTTCTGTCATTCTACTTGTCACCGTTTCTCTTAACAGCACTATACTACTTCTCCTGAGATGCAAGTCGTTTCTATAAGTGGATGCTCTAAATATACACCTATGATTAAATGCCTGAGTGTGTGTGTACACAACTTTATGCAGAGGGAATATATACCCTCAAAATGATGGCAAAGATGATGTCAGAATTCATTAAAGGACTTAAACAACATATATGTTATGAAAAAAACAGAAGCACTTGCAAGATTCGCTGACTGAAATTTGTCATTTTTAGGGCAGCACTCTTTCCAGCATTGCCACTGCTGATGAAACTTCCGTAGCACTGTCATGGAGATAGTTTAATAAGAAAGTGCTTACATGAAGACATCTATTTTAGTACCCTTTTTATTACAGCTGCAGAGGATTCCTGCAAACTGTGAACAGCATAAGTTTGATATAGTAGCTGACATTATTTTAAAATCACTCACTAGTAGTCAACAGTCCCACACAGGGATGTTGGACAAGCTGAACTCCATAATCCCATGAGCCTGGGAAGTAATGCCTATGTGTAGGTTTAAATGCCTTACATTTGCTTTTAAAACAAATTAATTGATATTTCTTTCTACAAAGAATTTTTGAAGAAAATCAACGTTGAGAGCACTTTCTCTAAAGATACGGGCTTTTTAATCTTCTCAGGTTTACCCCTCATCCTCTGAAATTCAGCTTGCTTTCTTCCAAATAAGGGTCTTCCTAAAATGCTAGGTTAGGTGTTAACTATTAGTGAAAACAAAAAGAGGTAGAAAAGAATTCCTCTCTGTGAGGGTGCTGAGGCACTGGAACTGGTTGCCCAAGTAGATTGTGGCTGCTCTATCTCTGGAAGTGTTCAAGGCCAGGTTGGACGGGGCACTGGGCAACCTGATCTAGAGAGAGGTGTCCCTGCCCACCACAGGTGGGTCAGAACCTGATCCTTCCAAACAAAGCCATTCCCACACAAAAACTCAATGAACTAAATGGCTTTTAGCAGTGGTTGTGGTCCATTCTATAGCTGTTAAACATGGTTGCAGTATCAGCGGCTCAATGTTTAAGAACTTCTAAATAACAGTTTGATATCACCTTGCCTAGACAAAGGGTATGTAATTCCTTTTATGAATACATCACACTATATGCCTCCATAATTCTCTGACCTCTTCAGTCTAAACACAGCAGTGTTCAGTACAGGAAGAAAAGCTGAAGAAAAGTGATTAATTTGGAAGTGGTAGTTTAATTCCTTTGAAATTATGAAGGAAAAGAAATAACTCTGTATGTGGGATTACAAAAAAGTGGGCTTTTACTTTCTACTATACAATATAGGCTTCATTCACAAGTTCTTGAAGGTTTGATTACATCATCAAGAAACCATCAAGAGATATTTGAACAAACTCAAAATCTAAACCTCTCAGTCTAGGCTATATACACATATAACCTTTGTCCTGCACACATTACAGATGAACACTTTGTTTAATTTTAGAAAATAAAAATTATATGGCCAACGTATAGGCTTTAAATCTAGATTTTTTTCCCCTGTAACAGTGCTTTTCTCCCCTTTTCAATGTCATGTTTTAAGAGGAGCAGTGAACAAATCACGGTGTTTACAGCCCTGCCACTTCTGTAGCAGTGGTTTTGATGACAACATCCATCACGAGGGTTACACCACAACTTAGGCTTCATCAGAGAGTCGACAGGCTCTCTTGACAAAATGAATGAACTGCTTTTTGTCGATTTTAGAAAGGTACTTAACACTCTGCAAACTAGAATTTGAAATTTTATTGATCTTAAAACGTTCCCCCCATTGTATTTCTAACATTTTCACTACCAATCCAGGAGTCCTAAGTGTCTGAGACAGGTGTGACTCCATAGACATAAATTATTGCTTGAACAGGGAAGAATTTGCTTCTAAGCATTGCAGAAAACTAATTTCCTCCATGCCACCTGCAATTAATGATAGCTGAATGAATAAGGCAAAAACTTTTGTGTGAAAACACCCAGGATGAGTAACTAGATTTTGATTCTTTCATTTTTCATCTAAACAACTACAAGTACTTCTGAAGGCAAGCACAGCAAGTCACTTCTAGCTGTTGGCAAGTCGTCAGATGCACCAGCAGTGAGAAAAAAAAATTTAAAAAAGCACTTCCCTCTTCAATTCCCGATAGCAGATTACATGAAGAAAAGATGATGGTGGTAAATATATAAATAAAGCAACATTTACTACCCTTCTTTCCATGTTACCTCACTTCTTGCTCACATATCGTATTCTTTACACCCCAGGGATGCAATTTCTCACAACTAAATACAAGCTGAACAAACTGATTTGATTTCTGAGAATGAGAAGGAAATGAGAACTAAAATATTATCTTGTTTCACTGAAGAACGGTTTTTCAGATGCATTCAAACAATTAACATTTATTCTGCAGAGAAAACTCCCAGATGGTCCAAAGTCTGAGGAGAGGAGAATTTTGCCAGTGGGAATGGAAGCTTATTCCTTGAAAGCTGCCACTTCAGCTGTTTGTTTATGAGCAAGAATTTCACCTCTGGACCTGAACCTCTGCATATATTGAAGCAGCAATGACTAAAAGATGGAAGAGATAGAGAGACCCAAGTAAGTACACTTGTGACCTTGTGTCACGGTCATCTACCAACTCCACTTGAAGGCAGTTGCATCTGGCCTCATGGCTGAAGGCCAGGATGTTTCTCCGCAAAAAAACCCACCAAGCTACCTCAGGAATGACCAGTAGATCATCTTTATCATCCAGGCAAGGGTTATGACTCAGACACACATTTTCTATGAGAAGTTGCTCTTGTAGCTAGGGTAGACAACCCCTAAAAATCATTCATCCCCTATATGAATGATCCTGTTCAGCTCCACAAGACAGATTTTTTCCTGCAATACTGCAAAACCAGCTGAGTGTAACAGTCTCAGAAATGAGCATTTATCTTCCCTCCTGTGTTGCTTTAGAATACTGCCCTCCTCCCAACAGTTTCTTTATTTAATCTTTGCAAAATAAATGTCTGTATCCCTTCCCTTGCATGCACACACACAGAAACCCAACCGGGAACTTCAAAGTCCAAGACTGCTGCTAGTTCCTTCCTCCATCTCTTTGTTAATTTCTTGAATGTAGTGCAAACTTGCTCTTACAGCTTACTGGAGAACAATCAACCTGTTTCATGGGCACTGAAAAGGTAGGACAACAGGATATTTATGTAAGCTCTGCTGTAATTCAACATCCCTGGAGAGTGCCCTAATTCCTGGGTTGAAACAGTTTTGTCTCTGAATCTGGCACAGAATCTGAAATTAAAAATTCAGACAAGTGCTTAACTCATCACATATAGGAAAAAAAAACCCATCTGAATGTCCTTAAGTATTAAAACCATTCTCAATTCACTCATTAATATCAAGGTTTGGTGAATTTTAATTTTTACCTTCTACAGAAGCCTAGAGATTTCTCCCTCATTTATCTCTTTGCACTGGATCTGGCAATGAAGTGTAAATGCTGAATCGGTGGCATCATAGCCATTTCCATAGTAACACACCAATTTCCCAAGCATCGTCATGACTCAGTCCGACTATCACTGAAAGCTGAAAGAAAAGCAAGGCTGAGGGAAGGTCTGTCAACCATTCAAACACAGCGCTAGTTTCAAGTACTCTCCTAAAGGAGATCAAACTCTGTACTAGCTAGAATACTGAGACTAAAAACCAAAAAAATCAAATGCTGTGGGTTTTTAAAAAAATAATGATAACCTAGAAATTCTCCAGTTAGTTCCAGTAAACCTCAAACAGTGAAGGAGTGACTACTTCAAATAAATCATTGATTTTATTGTTCACTCCTATTCCTTATATGATTTACTATCACAACAGGTTATCCTAACAAGGGATAGTCTCTCCACATGCTTTACTGCAGTAGTATGCAAATAGATTCTTGAAGGATACAAAACAACATATACTGGGTTTTAAACATTAAGTTGATTTAAAATTTCTTTGCCTGCTGCTAACATTCATTATTTACTAAACAGCACTAATAGGAGACTGATATTCACAACAGCAGACGTTTCATTATTAGCTAACAAACAAAAAAGCTCTGGAAGAAAGCTACCACATTAATTATGAGATCATAATTATTAAGGATACCAGTAAACTGAAAACAAACAAACAAGATCACCTTTTCTAGTAAGAGACCTGAACTCTGATGAAATTTTAAAATAACAGGTTTTTCTAAGAATGCTCCACAAAATGTATTTCTCTGGAGGAATCTTAAAGCAAATACAATTTAACTAGAAATTTTTATGCATTCAGTACAGCCAAGCCTATTAATCACTGTGCTCCTATCAGAGCATTTAAAATAGAATAAGAATTGACAAGTTGCCTTGTAATAGGAAGTAAAAAGCAAAAGGAAGAAAATGTAATAACACACTGAACACATGCTCTGTCTTCCATAGTCTCCTCTGTCTTTTACAGAGCTGCTCCGAATTGATCCTCTGTGCTTCTTCCTAACTCACGTTCCAGCACACTCATATACCTCCCCAACTATTCCTCAATTCCTGTCACCTTTTCAGGGATTCGCAGCAAAAATGTCAAGTCCTGATAATTTTCTACAAGAACCCAGTACTTCCAGTGGCACCAAATCAGCTCATTTTAAGCAGCCGGCCATCCCACGTGTGGATGATTTAATGTACTTCTGCGATTAGCAGAAAACCCCTCAATAAAATATGAGTGTATAACCAAAGTAAGGTATTTCAGTCCGTTAGGAAAGGGGTAAAGAATAACACGAATAATCTTCCATTATTAGGTATCACACAACCCCCCGTTTTGACGCTGAGGTTCACAGTAACTGGTCCATTAGAAAGGAAATGGCAAACTGCACAGACAAAAAAAGAAGAGGTATGATGGCTGAAAATGTTTTGTGATGCAGAAAGGTCATGATTGTAACCCATGTTTTATCTGACAGTGAAGGAACTGCAACAAAAACAGTAAGTGGATTTACACTTTATTCTTGATGTCACGTTCTGGACGTGATTTGAGCTGTGGTAAGAATCTACTCTTTTTACTGCTCCCTTCCTTTTTCCTTATCTGCTGAGCCCTACTTCCTCCTACCCCACCTTCTCACCCTCCTATTTCCTGCAGTTTCAGCTCAGCACTATGAACCTATTCAACCCCACAATTTGTTCTTATTCCACTCAGTCCTGTACTCCTGGCATGTATGTGAGACCCCCAGTTTCACCAGTTCACCTCCACCTATGCCACTGCATTTTCCACCTGTCCTGTCTAGGCAAGTGACGAGTAGCTATGTCTAACTTTTTGATGGAAATTTCTAGAGTTCTGAATGTCTCTCTCATCAGACTGCCCAGGTCACCAAAGCACCCTTCATTCACCTACCCAGTGCAATTCTGAACACCTACAAAAGTGCAAGTATTTATCTAACAGACAGCAGCAACAATGTGAAGCTATCAAAGAACTAATGTTTCCAAATTAAACCCACAATGTCTAAATTTTTACTTACCACTTCCTCCATCACAGCAAAGCATATGCACAGGTACTTAAGGCTGAAGACCTCCCCATCATGGTCTCTATCTACTATTTTTGGGATTGTCTACTTTTCCCATGAGACTGTAAAGCAGCTCTTTGCAATGCAGATGCGTCACATAACTTCTCTTGGCCTTATTTTTCACCTTTACGCTCAGGACTGGAATTGCGTTTGCCTTACCTTCTATTTTATCTTCCCTATCTACTGAACACACAGGACAGGACATGCTTAGCTTTACTATTTCTGAGATCCCTTGTTGCTATAGCACTAGATTTAATTTTCTATTTTAGATGTGCAACACTGGGAACTATAAATAAAAGAAACAGCAGTAAAATCTTCATACGTTCAGCTTTAGTTTTGCCTCAAAACTATATGAAGATGCAAATACTGTAATTAAGAAGAGATATTTCAGGTACCAGAGATGTAACTGTAAATATTTATTCATCTTTTTTTTTTATTGTCGTCTAAGAAGTAGGACCCTGATCTGGCAGATGTGGTGACCCAACAACCTGCGAAGGAAGTCAGCGTTACATTGTGAGAGCAAGATAATAACTTTATGCAAAACGATTCTCACTGTTCATTTTGTCTAAAGAGCAAATCATTAAAAGTACAGCATAATGCTCTGTAATTATAATCCAAAGTCATTTCCCCAGTTAAAAATACATTCTAATTGCTTTAAGTGAAAACACATCATTATAACTTCCCTTGAAAAGGGAACTAATAAATAGATCAGTAAAATCCTACAGTCAGTACATTAAATCATGTTTATTCATTCAGCTGACACTGGAACATGTAAAGTACACCTTCTCATGGAAAGGCACAACTATGGAGAATGGCTGGCTCATGGGATTAGCCCATGGGATTTTGAGTTTTCCACATGTAGCTTGGTGGTGTGAATCCTGCCCAGCTTGGCCACCATCTGCTGCCTGTTCAGTGTCCTACATAAATTGGTTGTTGCTGCCCAATTCCAAGCTCACAGGAGTCGGTATGACAGCAACTGACAGTAATTAGCACACCTTTAATCAGTGTGGGCAAAGATGCACAAGACTTCAATAGTGTAACAAAGACGGTTATGTAATGTGGTATGAGCAGTCCACCAAGCCACCCTTTGGGAAGAGCCAGGGTGTTGAAATGGGTATTATCTGCACTCTACTGTCCTTCTGCCACATCATTATTTATGCAGATTATGCAGATTATGGCATTCTTGCACAAAACTTTAAATGTCTAATTTCCCTGGATTTAAAAAGTCACAAGAAAGTGAAATAGGAGCGCCATTTATGACTTCTGAAAACATACATTTTGTCATCTCAAAGGAGGACTTTAGTAGTTAAAATATGGTTATTAAAATTAGTGTGGCTGTACTCAGGGTCTCAGAGAACCATTTCAGTGTGTAATGAATTATTACAGTTCCTGCGACCCCTAGAGCAGCTATGAAGGCAACCACTGTAAGCAGGAAAAGAGTAAGAAAGAGAGTTAAGAATGAAATTATCCAAGTCTGTTATTATTCACCTTTAGATGAACTGCACTGCTGTCTTTGGTCATCTCAGTAATCCCAGATCCAGCTTTGCTATGTGAAATGACAATAACTCACACCAACAGCAGACTAACAAAGTGACAGAGTAATTACCTTGTGAAAAAGCTGTGTTGACACTGTAGATGAATTATAGTAGCATTAAGTATGAAATTAAAAGGATAATGAGTATTTGCCATAGACTTCACTCTATAGCAATGGGTCCCTAGTTAAGCTAGTTATTAGTAACCACATTCTAGGTGCTGAAAAAGCTTTTCAGGGAATCTGGCCTGCTGAAAACCACTATATTTCGAGGCTTGTTTAATTTCAGAATGGATAAAAAATTGACTTTGTTCAAAGTCACAGAACTAAAGGTTTGAAGGAACTAACTGGAAATCTCTCACTTTCCAGACACAGAGATTTCAGGTTAATTCCTAGTGCTGATGCGCTGCCTCTGCCTCATTTAAATTGCCTTTCAGGCCACTATCATGTTCTTCATCATAGGCTAGAATCTTCCATTGCTCAATATATGAAGCCCATAATGCTCACCTACAGGTCAAACTGAACTTTACATCATAGGAAATGAATTATGACATGGAAGCCCAGGAAAAAAATATAAATTAGATATAAATTTTCTTGTTTAACAATTGCAAAATAAAGTATTTGGTTGAATTTCTTCAATTTTTTCAAATTGAAATTGGAAATCAGAAGCATTAGTTAAGTTTTGAAATTCATAGCTATTCCTATAGGAATTGTACTTAATTGAAAGGAGTATCAGGAGAAAATTCCCATCTGGCCTCTAATTGTTCTATCTTTCAGCTCCATCAATATTTCTTAGTCACTTAATTCCTCTGGTCTTCAATAAAGCAAACAAACAAAAGTAGGTGGAGTTGAACCATGGTTTGCTGGGGTTTTTTTAAATACTGAAGTTTAAGCTTTTGTTGAGTTTCATACAGCTTTTTAAACATTCAAACTGTTCAATACTTTTCCTTTAATCTCTTGCATAAGGATGTCCTTTTTTCTGAAAGGATGTGCATTTGAATACAAGGAAAACTCTTCAGAAGAGCACAGTGAAGATCTTACTGCTTGCAGGCAGAGAAGGGTTAACCCTGTAGGAGATTTAGTCCACAGTCTGCCTTTCTTCAAAAGCAGAGATGGTCATGGGGGTGAAGAAGTCACAGGAAACATCTTGTTCCTCATACCCACGTCTTCCTTCAGATGGTAATTGACAACTATCAGGACTCTGCTTTCTCATGACATCAACCTGCTTTCTCATGACATGAAACCTGAAAATCCCGTATTTTGACAGGATAAAGAGCTACTGAGTCAAGTTCTGTGAGAGTCCACTTCACATGGAAACAGCTATATGCATGTAATAGTAACAATGATGCATATATTTAGACTGCAAAAGCACGAGAGCTGTTGATTTCCTGGCTCTGATGTGAGCTATTCTGTCCTACGAAGCTTAGTTCCAGAAAAATATTAATTATCTATTCACAATAGACAAGACTTATGGAGGACTACACAGACTTTTTAATTCACTGAGCATCTTTTTCATAACGACAACAAACCAACGATATCAGAAAGGAAAGCAAAGGAAAAACAACTGTTATGGTTCGACATCTAATTAGTCAAAATGAAAAGGAGAGATGGCAACTTGCTTACTTTAGCAATTTACTCTGATCTGGAGAAGCTCCTGCATGTTACGTGTCACCTTTACAGCATAAATATCGCACTGTTGTATTCACAGACTCTCTTCTCCTGCTCTAACTGAGCACGTGCATTCTTTTGCTTCCCTTTGACATATGTTCAAGGTTAGCAATATATTAAAGACCAAGTGACACATGATAAAACAGCTTCAACAGCTGAAAATTTCCTATTTCACATCAGACAATGGAACCTCAGTAGCTATAGAGAAGGTTCTTGTCGATAATATCATCTATTCAGCTACCTCCCCCTTCTCACATACATACATCTACATACAGAATCTCTCCATGGACAAGAGCAGGCTCCACTTAGCTTCAGTGAGACTGACTGAAAGAAAATGTCCTGACTTGAGAAATTCATGCTGTGACTTGCTGTAATTGCAGGGCACAATCCAGCTCTGTGCAGAAAGCTGACGCTTGGTTCATTTTTGTTGAAAAGACTCTTTGGTCTCACTGTGACAAACTGTCTGGGATATAAGTCCTTGGACAGGCTTTTGTTACTGTTCTTCACAGCACAGAACCCCGCTTGTGGTCTGAAGAACTGCATAAGTTTGTGAAAAATCATGTAGTGCCCAATGGGCTCTGTAGCCTTTGTAACTCAGTGTTTACAGCTGCCTTTAAAAAAAGACAAAAAAACAGAACAAAATATACACAAGACAGCCATTCATAGTGCTAATAAAATTGTGCACATCCCAAAGAGAAGAGCTGTTGAATCATATATTATAAATGGAATTCTTGTAGGGAAGGTTTAATTACATATCTTCTTCAAGTGTAATCATAGTTTTAAGACAAAATTGCAGTGTTATAATTAAGATAGTGCAGTGCTAAGACTGAAAACTTTTGTGAATAACCAAAAATGAACTATGAAGACTAAAAAAAAAAAGCAAGTCTATGATATAGCAGCACTGTGCAATGGATTTGACTAACATCTTCAAATAGATTTTATTCTTAGAATTCAGTTGATAATACCCTATGTAAGAAACTAAAAACCAAATATTTTTAATATAGACTTTCAATTTGCATCCAAATCTGGTATTTTTTCACTTGAATTTTGACCTGAAAAGCTAGAGAATACTAGAAAAATTACAAAGGAAACACAAGCGATCACAAAGTCATTTAAGTTGGAAAAGACCCGTAAGCTCACCAAGACCAACCATTAACCCAGCTGTCCCAAGGTCACTACTAAACCATGTCCCTAAATCCATAGCCACATGACTTTCAAACACATCCAGGAGTGTTGCCTCAACCGCCTCCATGGGAAGCCTGTTCTGCATGTTTCTGTTAATGCCCACATAGCGAGACCAAGAAATTATGAACTCTCAGTCAAAGCTAATTTGGTTTTTATGAAAAACCTTCATGCTGCATATTAATATTTTGACAGCTCTGAATATCACCTAGCCATATCCACCCTAAGTTGTAATGAAAATGCGTGTGAGTCAACCTAAGTAGGTCGGAATAGGTGTCTCAGCTTTCTCGTAAAGCAATTGAGTTTGGCTTGTGCAGAACAGGTTTCAAATAGAAAAATTACATTCTACTTTGTGAGAGGCCACTGGCTTGCTGTTTGCTTTGTGATTAAGTGGCACGAGCACCACTATAATGAGGCAGTCTATCAAAGTCTGCTACCTGCTTGTTTACACTCCATGAGACTGTATGAATGAAGGTTTTTTAAGTTTTCATTAAGCCCTCGGCTGCTGTGCATGCACAAGCACAAAGCCAATTATTTTAAAGGTACACGGACTGTGATGCTTTTTATCTTTCTGGGAGCACTATTGCTGCTGCTTATGCTTCACCGAGCAACACAAATAGGGACAAAATTCCTGCCTTTCCAGCAGTCTGTTACAATTATCCTATTTACACATAAAATGTGTTCTAATGTGTGGGCATCGGCACTTTAATTTTCAGTTGGAATAGTAAATTCTGGGTGGGGGCAGGGAAGGTTTAATGACATTAAGTAGACATTTTAAATAGAAATAATTAGCTGGCTGAATATGAACATTCCTGTACAATATTTCTCTTCTCTAAGTTGTTTCAGTCTGGAGGGGGGGAACTTGATTTATTTTTTCAATAAAAGAGCACACAATAAACCAAAATACGAACTCTAAATGGCTATCCTGCCATCCCTCAGGACACTATTCTGTTAGATTCTACAGACACAGTTAACAATGTCTTCTTTTCTGTATTCCAGATCCTGACCATAGAAGCAGTTCCACAAAGACAAATGAAATTTTTGAGGACTGAATAAAATAAAACTATTAAGAAGCATAATGAGGCCTGGAGAAGCGATGGTGTGGCTGGATGGCTGAAGCACAGATGTCTGAGATCAAAAGTGATGTGGTATGACAGAGCTGGGGCTAATCTATTCACCAGCTCTTCCAGGAAAGCAACTAAGGCTAGGAAGTGAAAACAGCATGATCCAGATTCAAGAGAGTCCCAAGAGGTGGTTTGTCTAGCAGAAATCATAGAATCATTAGGGATCAGAAGGGACCTTAAAAGATCATCCAGTCCAATCCCCCTAGCATAGCAGGATTACCTAGACCAAGTCACACAGGAACACATCCAGAAGGGTCTTGAATATCTCCAGAGAAGGAGACTCCACAACTCCCCTGGGCTTCCTGTTCCAATGCTCCGTTACCCTCACTGGGCAGAAGTTCCTTCTGATATTTATATGGAACCTCCTCTGTTCCAGGTTGTACCCATTGCCCCTTGTCGTATCACCAGATGACCTTGAAAAGAGCCTGGCTCCATCCTCCTGACACCCACCCCTCACATATTTATAGATGTGAATTAAGTCACCCCTCAGCCTTCTCTTCTCCAAGCTAAAGAGCTTGGAAGAATTTTTGGCAAAGGGACTCACAGACCTAAAAAGTCAGCAGTGGACTCAAAGAAAGGCTGGACAGGCATCGAGGGAGTGATCTGTTAAAAATTAACAAGCAGAGAAACCATGAAAGATGGTGGAAATCTCGAGTGAGAAACTGCTGGAGGCTGGCATTCCAGTTGTGAAAAATACCATAGACTGGTCACTTGCATTGCTTTTACTGCTTGCTGCACGGCGAGTAATGGGCACTGCTGGAGAAAAACCACTGAGCCAGATGCTCTTTTTATTCTTGTGACCCATAACATATCTTTATGTTTACAAACTGAGTCAATATCCAAGCAGTCACATCTCTGCTCTTGGTGTGAGTCTTGGAGGGACATGAAAACAAAATGAGAGCTTCAGACTTTGTGTTTACTCGATATTTGCAGCATAACTCCCAACAACGCTGCTGGCTGAGTTTTCTGCCTTTTGTACTAAATCTTTTCTATTGCAAAATTTGATGAGACTTCAGACAACAGCACTGAAGAGATAAAACACAAATGTGTAGAAATCTTTAGCCGCACTAGCTTCCCTTTTACAAGCTGCTGAAGTTTTAAATGGTGCATTCTGAGCTGAATGTCACTGATAACCCGAACATGCTTTCCTGTAGGTAAATGACTTTGTTGATTAATTCTTCATACATTAAAATTAAAATATAATTCCTCATCTTAAGAAATGTTCTCACATCTCTTTTTAAAACAAGCCAGAAGGCAGAGCACATAAAAGGCAACATCAAAATACAGCAAAGAAAATAAACCCCAACAACACCCCTTCCCCCCTAGAAAAAGGCAATAGGAAAAAAGGAGGAAACATATTTAGTTGGGTGTGATTTTGTTAAAATCACTAGAAGCAGATCCAGGTAAGTACTTAGTTGCCAAAAGAAAAGCTTCAATATAAAGAATATGTAAATCCAGATCTGTGAACTAAAAAGATCCTGTAAGCCTCTCAGTCTTAACAGAAACAGATTGATCTTAAAATATTAAAATACAATGACCAAAAGACTGTTTGTAAACAAGGTCTAGAGAAACATGAGACACTTGTTTGGAATATTTGGACCTAGTGAGTTACTAGACATGGGCAACACAAACTCTCAAAGACCATTCCAGTTCTCCTAATTCAACTCTATGGACTGAACTACAGTTTTTTCTTGCTTATAACTAGGCAAGAGTAAAATATAGCAACTGTTCTTTCTTTATGCTTGATAGTGTAATGATGGCACACTGTGACACAGGAGAACCATGTCTGGATCTTCAAACCAATGTTTTCTTCAGGATATCGTAATAGGAAAAACTAGACATCAACATTTTTTTGAAGAGAAAATGATGATTTTCTTGAAAAAGGATTTTAAATGCTTTCTCCACTGCAGGTTACTAAACTGTTTCTGAATAACCATTCAATAGAGAGAAAAGGAATATCCTATCCATATGCTACCATTTCCCACTCTCGAGCCCTTATGACCCCTTTTCAGTAAGCACATTTTGAAAGCCAACCTGAGCCACCCAGGCCCCTCTAGAGAAAGACAATGAAGCTAACCCTGCAACTGGGCATTTCACAGATTTTTCTCTCTTTATTCTAAGACACTACGCATTAAAAGTGTGATTCTGAACATTAATTTCTATGGTGCTCTTGCATGCTAGCTTCTGCATCAAGTATAATATAGGTATCTTTTACTTCAGGTTTGTAGTTCTTTGCTCCAGGTTCATTAACAGATGGCAAACAACTTCCATGAGACAATTCTGTGCAAAAAATTCTATAAAATAAGGTTCCAAGAAAGTTGGCACAATATTAGTTCAATTGTGAAATTGCAAAAGTCAATTAGCTTAGGGCTTCACAAGCTTAACGTTGGCAGAAATTCATAGCGTTAAATCAGCAGCATCAGCAAAACTGTAATTCATGAATTGATTAAGAAAGTTTTCATTACTAATAGCTGAAGTTAAGTACAAGCATGAGTGACCAGTCATGAATTTCCATTAACAATACCAACCTGAAAAATATCTGTAATAAAACACAGAATAAAATAGAAGTGAGCTGACAGCTCATTAGGAAAACACCTCTTCATTACTGTTACTTTATTTAATGGAGAAAATTTGGATTTGTCCATTAGTTAAATACACAAAATACTTTAAACTGAAACAGAATCCTCTAGACAGTTTAAAGGTCTTTCCATTTGACATGACTGATAGCCTCTCTGATAATTTTAATAGCATCAAACCCTATTATACTACTATGTTCCTTCACCAGTACACATAAGGAATAAGGAAGCGCTCTGTGAACTACCTTTTAAATATATGAATAGAAATGTGTTGCACAATATGCTTAATACTTTTTATATTTGTCATGTAATACAAGATTTGCAGTGTTCCAATTTATGGCCATACGTTCTAAACTCCAGGTTCTATCAATAAAAATTTCATTAATAAATTTTTACTTTCTATATTTTTCTTCAGAAAAAAGAATGTTGGCGTTATCTTCACCTAACTGTTGATTTAAAAGTGTTTGTGCCTTGAGTGTAAAATTACAGAGTACAATTTAATTGTCGAAGTATTTTATCCCGTAACAGTTGCAAACAGGAACTACAATGCACCTGCCAAGCTGCTGCTTTTGAAGTTCCTAGCAGTTGATGCTGAAAACAAACGTACTGGGGCAAAACGTTCTTCAAGAGCAATGCTAACCACGCTGTAGTATGTAAGTCTTTAAGTTAATTGTACAATGCTTACAAATGAAGAGCTCTTCAGCCAGACCTCCCCGGTGAAACAAACAGCATCCTTCCCAGTTTCCAGATGCTCCTCATTATTTTTCTTCCAAGAAGTGAAATCAGCATATTGTAAAACATTAGCAGAATCAAAATCACACAATATGCAGATCACATGCACTCTCAGAAACAATCTGAGGGCTTGTGCCCAGGATTTATGTTTGAACAGAAATTAAGAGAACATGGTCCTGTATGTAAACATCTTCAGCTACAGCACTAAGAGTGGATGGTTGTTGAATGATTTCTTCCAGTTAAGGAAATAATCTGCTTTGATGTTATGTATCTCTGATTTTAGGATTTTAACTGGAAGAGTCAAAATGGAAAAAGTTCCTTTTTTTTATTTAAGGAAAGTAGATATGGCAGAAATAATTTAAGATAGTAGAGAGACATCAAAGAATTTTGAGGGGAAATTCATCCATTTGTAAATGCAGTCCCTTACAGGCTGTTTACAATTTCTTAAATATACTTCTTTTTTGAAACTATTCCTTGTTTTTCTCTATTTCCACCCTTAGGGATTGTCCCATTGATGAGAAATCTGGATCCTGTCCCATACCTTTAGGTTATGCCTGTATCAGTGATTGAAGAGATACCACAGGACCAGGTGTGTAGATGATGCTGAGGACTCAGTGTCCCCATAATAAGAATTTCACTTGGGATTTGTGTCTTGTTCCACTGATTAAGTGCCCTTATAGATTGGAGTGCATTAGGTCCATCCCTAAAACATCTTTGTGAATATTGTCATTTAGAGAAAATCTAGTCAGGATCCTCCAAGTTGCTTTTATAATGCAAAACAAAGCCTAAGTATGGACAAAATACAGGTCCTTACACTAAAAATTAAATGTTAAGTATGATGCACTTCAGAGATCTGTTTCTGATAAAAAGAGATCAACGAAGGTGACCAAAAGCAGACCAGAAAACATGAAAGATAAAACAGCGAGATTGAAAAATAAGACAATTTTTATTTTAAAAAAACAACAGCTTTGCTGATTTCCATTACTAGTTACTTCTCTAAACTTACTATTTCTTGTAATATAAAATACATTTCGAACTACAATTGGTGAAGATTATTTAAAGAATATTAGTCCTAACATTTAAAAGTTGTGACTAGAAATATGACTACCATAAAGTTCAGGGGAAAAGTGAAAAAAAAATGTACAACTTCTCCTTAAAACACAGCAACAACATGCCAACCACTAGGTCTCAGAAAATATCTGCACTGGGAGGAAAAAAAATCACCATAAATGACATCTTCAAACTTTTTTAATGTGTTTTTATTTTCCCCTGGGTTGAAAATGCTGCTAGTGAGCTCATAAACAAAGTAATGACTATCTAAAGCCAAAAACCAGTCCCACTCAAATACGAACAAAACTCTTCAAGATTTTCAGGTAATAACAAAGTAAAAAGAAAACACAAAACTATTTCTTGGGGGAAAAACAAAAAAGAGGAAAAATTCTACATATGTTCCAAAATATAATAGATGCTCTATGTACTTTCAACTAACGAAGGCAAAACGTTCTATTTTGATGAGTTCACTGAAAGTAACCAGAAAGATCAGTAAACACACTTTTATATAACTCAGTTCAACAAAATCAAGTCTGTTTTTAGCAAACAAGCCTACATAACTTACAGGTAACCTGCTACTGTCGGCATAACAGGTTTTCTCCGTGACAGACAAAACTTCTGAGTTTTGGCAGTTTCTGAGACACAAAAAGTACAGCAATACTGCCTTGCTCTAGATAATTAATCTCACTAATTTTCACAGGTTATAAAGGAGGAAGATTAAAAGCCAAAAATGCATCAGAGCTTCCTTTGCCGTTCTGTGGAACAACTCAGAAACTAAGCAGGTATTCATGGAATCACATAATGGCTGAGGTTGGAATGAAGCTCAGAGATCATCCAGTCCCAATGCCCTATCAGGGACACCTCTCACCAGATCAGGTTGCCCAGAGGCCTATCCAACCTAGCCATGAACACTTCCAGGGAGGGTGCATGCACAACTTCTCTGGGCAACGTGCTCCAGTGCCTTACCACCTTCATAGGGAAGAATTTCTTTGCAATGTTTCCCCTAAATCTACCCTTTCTCAGTTTAAAACCATCACCCCTTCTCCTATCACTACACTTCCTGACAGCGTCTCTCCACATCTTTCTTTCTAAAGTCTCCCTGGAGCCTTCTCCAGGCTGAATAAGTGCAACTTGTAGAAACACACAGGAGAGGTGCTCCAGCCACCTGATCGTCTTTGTGGTTCTCCTCTGGACCCACTCAAGCAGGTCTTTCTAACACTGTGGCCCCACATCTGGACACAGGAATCCAGGCAGGGTCCCACCAGAAGACAGAAGAGAGAGGGGGAGAGTCACCTCCCTCAATCTGCTATCCATACTTTTCTAATGCAGGCCAGGATGCAGTAGATGAGGTGGACTGTGAGCACATGTTTGACAAGTCTTTTTATAGGCATGCTTATTTAGTACTAGGTTGTTTTATTACAGTTTATAGAAAACTATCTCTCAAAGATCCCTCAGAATCATAGAATCATTAGGGATTGGAAGGGACCTTGAAAGATCATCCAGTAGAATCCCCCTGCCACAGCAGGATCACCTAGACCAAGTCGCACAGGAACACATCCAGGAGGATCTGGATGAAAGAGACTCCACAATCCCCTCTGGGCAGCCTGNCGGATGAAAGAGACTCCACATCCCCTCTGGGCAGCTTGTTCCAATGCTCTGGTACCCTCACTGGGAAGAAGTTCCTTCTGATCTTTATATATGGAACCTCCTGTGTCCCAGCTTACACCCACTGTCCCTTGTCCTATCACTAGTTGACCTTGAGAAGAGCCTGGCTCCATCCTCCTGACACCCACCCCTCACATATTTATAGACATTAATGAGGCCAATCCCTTGTTCTATCTGTGCCCACATCTATAAAAGGGAACTTATGCTGGTGGAGTTGTACTGCACTCCTTATTAGTCTCTCATCTTCCTCAAAATTCCTGTTTGCTGCAGCTTTGTTTTAATGCTATTGAAATAACTGGATTATATATAAATAACAGAACAAAACCGGAAACTAAGCTTCTCTCTTTGCTTGTGATGTGTATGGATCAGGATATTTACATGTATTTAATCTGCATTTCCTTTGAGCAGGAATTGGTGTGTCTTTTAAGTGCACATTAATGGTAATAGAAGTAAAATTAGAAACACAGCTGTGGGACCTGTGTCTCCAGCACAAAGCAAAACCAGATGGAGAGGGACAGTGAATCTGTTCAGGCTTTAAGGAACTTTAACTCTTTCTGTGAGCAGAGGGTATCACAAGCTACCTGGAAAGCAGGTGTTAGAGCAATGAGTTTCAATGAGTTTTCAATGCCTCAATGGAAAGGGAAAAGAATTACATAGGAGGTGACACGATGATGCTTAAAGAAGAAACAAGATAATTAAGCTTAATAAATTGAAACACCCATTTATTAACATTCACTTTAAAGAGATGAATGTGAGGGTGGTAAATCACAGGTACAGGTTGCCTAGAGAGGTGGTTGAGAACCCATCCCCAGAGACATTCAAGGTCAGGCTTGATGGGGCTCTGGGCAATACAGTATAGTGAGTTATGTCCCTGCTTGTTGCAGGGGAGTTGGACTAGATGACCTTTGGAGGTCCCTTCCAGCCCAACAATTCTATGAACTACACAGAAGTATTTAAGTTAGTAAACCAAAATTAAATGTAGCCGTTAAAAGGCTAAAGTCTTTTTAAACAAGATTAACTACTTTAACTATAAGGTGGAACATCACAATGAATGTATGAGACACAGATGAAAAGGACCAAAAGAAAGTTGTCTTTCCAGCAATCAGAAACTGTCAGAATTGATTTTAAACTTTATTTTAAAAAGAGTCTAGTCTAAGAATTCAGAGATGAACAGAAATGTTAGCAAGTTAAATGCAGAATTGTAAGTAAGGCCAAAAGAACATCATAGACATTAAAATGTTATAAAAACAGAATATCCAATACCAGGGAGCCTACAGGACCAAAAGGTTATCAGTGTGTAAAAGCAATGTTCAAAGAACATCAGGCTGTACAAGAAGTAATATAGCAATGAAATTCTTCGCATGAATCTACCAAGAAGCTTGAGAAATATCCCAATCACTGTTTTGGTTGGAGTTTTCCTGGCATTAAGTACGTGGCTGTCTCAGTGAAAGCATTAGCAAAAGAGGCTTTGGAAAGCAGTCAGTAAAATGAATAATAAAAGATTACTACAACCAAACAGCCTTTATATCTGAGAAATTCAAGTGCAAAAATTCCTAACGATTAGCAAAAGTGAATGACATAGTCTTTAAACTGGCTCCACTACCAGAGTAGTATGTAGGAAAACTGACAAAAAATTCTTATCCAAGAGATGAGGTATGAACTGTAGACATACAGGGCAGTAAACTTGGTTTCCACACCACTCACAGAAAGTTACAGTAAGTAGGAAAGGGGAACTATTTAAAAAATGTGCAATTTCAACGTAGCTTTTGAAACCAAGGTTGCTGCTTCTCAGAACAGGTGTGGTATGGCTGGAGTCACAGATTGTTTAGGTTCAAAATACCTTTAAGATCATTGAGCCTAACCATTAATCCAGCTGTCCCAAGCCCACCACTAAACCATGTCCCTAGGCTTCAGATCTACACAACTTTGAAACATGCCCAAGGATGGTGATTCAATCCCCTCCCTAGGCAGTCTGTTCCGAGACCCTATCAATTAGGAAGTTTTCTATAATGTCCACCCTAAACTTCCACTGATGCAACTTGAAGCTGTTTCCTCTTGTCCTATCACTTGTTACTGGTGAGAAGAGACCAAACCCCACCTCTTTACAACCTCCTTTCAGGTTGTTGTAGTTACTAGAAGCGTATAACAGCTTCTGTCAACTAGAGACTAAACCAATGGAAACACCCCAGTCTGGACAAGGCAGACTTGAGAAGAGATGTTGTGTAAGCACATAAACTCATGACCAGCAAGGTCAAGACAGATAACTACTCACTGTTTCAAAATGCAAAACACCAGATGTTTTCACTAAATAAAGGAACTACTCTCCATATCCCTAAAAATAATCTTGTGAAACCTATTTTTCAGTAGTTGTATTGGATTCTAATGTGGACAGAAAGAAAAGCTCACCAAGCAGGAACACTTCTGACACTATTGATGAACTCCTTAGATCAGAAAATGATTATTATTAGCACCTGAGGAAAGAAGCATCAATCTGTATTTGCCATGATAATTCACTGCTACTAACATAGCTGTCTTGTACTAATTTCACTAGAAACTGAGTTGGACACAGACTGTATTCATTATAAACAATGCATCTCAATAAAAACATTCATTTACTTGGCTATTTGTTCTCTTTATTTCACCATTTCTAGTACATGAATACATTATATTCTATTAATTTTAATTGCCTTCATTCATTCTCTATGGATTCAGAGTCTAGAATCTGTGCTCTCATGTGACATTTTTATCAGAAAATCCAAGTAAATAGTTACAGTCTAAGTTTCTTCTACTAATCATGGGTGCTTTAACGTCTACACTGAAGAGACAAACATTTTTGCAGGAGCCACTGTTGGCTCACAGGAGTAAAAGAGGTGATAGTTGGCCTTCACTAGAGCCATGCTGGAAACCAGAGATAATAATAAGGGTTCATGAATCCAGGAACATAGCCAGAAAGGATGAATTCTGAATGACAACTCCGTCTCATGACATGAATGAGAAGATTCAGTTTCATTTCAAATTCTGTGATTCAACCCCTGTCAATTTCAGAAGCCTCCACAAGGTGAAAGAGCAGCAGTTCTACAAAGCATGACCTGGCATTTGAAGCTCATTCTTTTTCTCTTGGAATACACAAAGAAAGAAACATGATTCAATTGCTTTAACTGGTCAATAACGCTCCTGTTTACGTAGCTGGAGTACAAACATCTGTGGATTAAAATGGTATCTCTAAGGAAAATGTATTGAAACCTTAAAAGCTTCTACATTAGATCTTCCATTAGCAAAGCATCAGCCAAACAAAGTCAGTACTTTTTTAAGATAGTATCCCATTAGATTTGATCATGTTAGCACAATAATATCTATTAAAAGTTCTTCCTCTACTCTCACAGAAGGTACCAAAAACATTCAATAGCTAATCTCAAAACATTGTATGTGCCAACCTTTTTATAGGAATTAATTTCACTTCCAACAAGCTGTGTGGCTCTTGCTTCACAGTTTTTATATGACCAACAGCCACCTCGGAATGGGTGTAGAGCAAAAAAAAAAGTCTTAACAAAATAGAAAGTTATTTGAGTGTTTAAATTTTTAAAATATTGAAAAGTACTGACAAACATTAAGACTGAGAAAAAAGAACTCTGGGATTCTATCTCCATGAATAGTGATGGAATTATATTTGTGCTCTCATTAGTGGAGACAAATGATGAGGATTTCATACATTCTTCTATTTTTAAATGTACAACAAACAAACAGAAGGGAAAGGAGATCCAGCACTCTGCAGGGAGCACAAATATCTATGTTCCTAATATTATCTAAGGCTTTCATGTTAAAATACCCCCGGAGACAAAACTAATTTTAGGTGTTCCTGTTCCCAACCACATATCTGTGCCCCCTCCACCAGGAGTATTTGTTTGTAGAATCAGCTTTATGATAAATTGTTATGGCTACCAGGAGTGTGTGGAAGGCTCCTGTACTTTTATTATTTACATATTTTTAGAGCAGGATCAATTCCTTACTCTGTACTTCAAGTTAACAACTACAATGACTGCTCTGATGCTTCCTGGAAAGGAAAACAAAGGGAAGGAAGAAAATCAAGGAGACTTTCTGACTCAAGTCCAGAAGCCAAGACCAATTTCTATCATCAATCCACAGCTACAGAATTCTGTGCAGCCATTGAATTAAGAACCTTATCAGCTCCTCACAGTCATCTCCCTTTATCTCATGGCCAGCTCAGTCCCAACCCTTGACATCTCCGCATAGCACTGTAGTCTGGTTTATAGTGGGAAAGAATATCGAGGTCTCTCATTAACAAGTATGTCTGGTTTGATGTTTAGAATTGAAAAAGTTGTCTGCTGATGTGCATCTGAAACAAACAGTACGCATTGCTGCTCTCAGGAACTATTAATTTTCTGAAGAAAAGTGTGAAAACAGTTGTCAGTGTACTTTCATAATGCTAAGCCAGAAAATAAAAAGCACAAAAGCAAGACCCTACAAAGAAAACATTCTCACAGAAATCTGTAGAAAATTCAGAAAGTTCATGACTCAGATCTGCGAACAGGAACTTTTGCAAAGTTCATCGACACCTGCTCAAATCTCTGCTCTTCCACTTGCCTCAGGAGTCTGATCTTGCGACCACAGTTTCTGCTCAAGGAAGCAACAATAAGGTAATGAAATGTTGAATTTAATAACCACAGCAGGTGAAATAGAGCAGTCAGAACCTTAATTTCTGTAGGATATTCTAGATTATAGGCAATATTTATCTGTTCTTTTCAAGCATTTTTTCCATGTACCATGCCTGCATGTGAAACCCTTGCAGGGACATCGTGTAGCATGAGGAAAATACAAAAATAATTGTAGCATTTCTCATTTATCCTCTCCCAAGGCCTTTAAAGTGATCTATTAAAAACTGAATGGCTATAATATCTCAGGCAAAACTCCTTGAGAACCCTACTGCTGCAGACATAAAGAAGTTTTGGTGCCACAGGGTTGGTGAGAAGAGGTTTCTCATATTTTACATTCTCCTTGCGGGAAATAGGGAGAAAAACTAATCCACTCTTGGGTGTGAAACCACAAGACAGTTTTCCTCTTGAAAGAACAATGAAGACTCCTCTCCCTTTTAGGTTAGTAAACGTATGGCTTAATTCTGCATTTTTAAGATGGCCAGATGTGGAATAATCACTGTTCAACTAAGTCAGTGTATGCAGTCCAAAGACATTTCTAATGTTGCTTGACATCCAGAGTGTTTTGCATGAAATAAGACTTCAAGTAATGACCTACTTAGTCAGTGATGTAAGCATTACACAAAAAAAAGAGAAACATTAGATCTGAAACCAGGACAGAGCCACAAAGATGATTAAGGAAGTGGAACATATCTCCCTTATGAGGAAAGGCTGTGAGAGATGGGTTTCTTTAGCCTGGAAAAAAGAAGACTGAGTGGTGACCTTATTAATGTTTATAAATATGTAACAGGCGAGTGTCAGGAGGAAGGAGCCAGGCTCTTCTCAGTGGCATCCAGTGATAGGACAAGGAGCAGCAGGTGTCAGATGGAACAGAGGAGGTTCCACACAAATATGAGAAAAAACTTCTTCACAGTGATGGTCACAACACAGTGGAAGGGGCTGCAGAGGGAGGCTGTGGAGTCTTCGTCTCTGCAGAAATTTAAAACCCACCTGGACTGTTCCTCTGTGACTTGATCTAGGTGATCCTGCTGTGGCAGGGGGATTGGACTAGATGATCTTTCAAGGTCCCTTCCATTCTGTGATTCTCAAGTTGCTTTTAACTACAACCACAAATACAATAACCCTTCCTTTGTCATGTACTAGTTATAAAAATTACTTGTTAATAGCAGAACTTGTTTAAAGCAGCACATTCAAAGTTAGTTTGGCCACCCTCACTAAATGGCAGTTTGACAAATCTCCCCATGTAGTTCCCTAAAACAGTTCTACAAAAAAGCAGCCCGTGATGCCAAAGCACAGAGAAATGCAACTGGACTACTGTGTCTTGATATTGTTGAGCGGGGATGCGCAGCATCACAAAAACGACATTTATGATCTACTGAAAGCCAACCACCTATTTTAGAAGATTCCTGTAAAGCTGTTTACAGACGCTGGGTCTACAGCAGAAAGCACCTACTGACAAATGAGCTTGCCCACTGGAGGGTAACAAGGGTGGGATGACTAGTTGCACAGTAAAAAGGATTTTTCTATCCTGATGAAGTTTCCTTCCATGAGTCAGAGCAGTGTGAGTAAGGCTGTTAGCTCCTCTTAAGACTGCGATGTGAGTAACAGCTGAGATAACCCCACATGCACTTGCCTATTGGTAAAGGTCCCAGCTACACTCATTTGCTGTCACTGACAGTCCCACCTTTCCATGAAGAGCCCAGAACAGAGCAGCAAGGCCCTGCAGAAAAAAGCATTCATTCCTACATCTGAACAGAGCTGACCTATTACTGAGGAATACCTCGCTGGAGGATGTGGATTCTTAGTTCAAACCAGGTGGATCTGTCACCTTAGATTAGGTGACAGTAGTACTATGTCAGTACTATGTCAGCTGAGGGGTGTACAGGGGGAGGAAAAAGGTAAAAATGTCAACTTAAGAACTACAGGAACATGGCCTTCAGAGCAGGAGATGCTATACATAAAGAAACAGTGGAAACATTATAGTATCACCTTACTGCTTGAAATAGATGTGTTTGAAGCTGGGCGTTCAAAATCCCAAACTCCAAGGAAGATGAGCTGGCAGCTTACCATATGGCACTGAAGTTTACCAACATAACCAGTTGTTTCTCTTTAAACTGTCGATATGTGACTATGTCCTGTTATGCCAGGTATCTGCCTTGCATAAAAATAAATCGGGGAGATACACAGAACTATATGGTGACCTACTGCTGCTCTAGACAAAGGGTGCCCGAAGAAAGCTCTTCAGTGGGCACTGCAGAGAAGAACTAGTGGCCTTTTAATAAAGTGAGGGATACTTTAACAGGTGTTAGACCCAGTGAGCCACAATCCATTTTTTATTAACTTCACGGAGGAATCACCCCACTCATCTCCAGGTCGATATAACATCATTTTTCATTCTATCCTTCTGTAAGTACCATACAGTTTTTATTTACTAAGCATTGTAGGACTGAGACTCTGATGTAAGTGGTGTTTTCGTGTGTCTTTAACCGGTTACTATATATTGGCAACATTTTGATACTGCTAAAATCTCCCTGATGATATTCAGGACCCTTTCCAAATTGGGCTGTTATTTATGTCATTCAGCAAATTTATTTTTCAGCTTATCTGCTCCAGTGAGACAGTACTGTGCACTAATAGAATTTGATTCCTTTTTTCATTTAGGACTACCCAGAGGTAAGTAATTTGTGGTTCTTGTCTTCAAAGGGAAAGAAATACTCTGGCTTTTCACACGAGATGTTTTCTTTCCCAGTCAAATTCAGAATAAAGTAAACAAAACTTGAGACTGCTTTGCCATCAGTGGGAAAATGGAGAGAACCATTCTAAGTGTAGGTCAGACATATAGCTCAAAAAGTGAAAAGAAAGAAGGTAAGGTGGTAACCGCAACAGCCTTTCCAGATACAAACCCAATTTTTTCATTCAAACAACTTAGCCAATGCACATTTTAAAAGCAAATTAAACACTGTGTGATGGGTCTCTGGGGAGTTGGTTGGGAAGGCAAAACCACACGTTGGAATGTACCAGACCAATGAGTTTCCTTTGCGTTTTATTTTTATGGTCTTATTTTGTCTCTGAATGTTACGAGATAACAAAGACTGATTAGCTGGGCATCCATTAACTCCTTTAGAAGTGATAGGATTTATAATAGCAGCAAAACTGCCAGTTTTCTCTTCTGTCTCTTGGGTAATTAGAGAATAACCATCTTCCAGATGTGCTGGCAGTATCCACTACATCCAGTCTGCCTGTCTTAAATTCCTTTCCTCAATTCAGTCATTTTTATGCTAAAAAGGATGAATTATATTGTTTAGAAATGATAAAAACACAGTCCAAATTTGGACTGTTTACTGAAAAATCATTTATGTACAGTTCTCTATGATAAAGTTGGGTTGTTGTTGTAGTCCTTGTACTATATATCAAATCTTTGTAAATAAAACACTCTTGAAGCCAGAACAGTAGGCCAGATCAAAATGATTCTGGGACAGTTCCAAGTTGTCTGACGCAACTCAGAATAGATCTACTACAAGAGAGCAACCCTACTTCAGCCCACTGGCTGCAATGTCTTCTGGAGTACCAACTGCACCACCCAAACATAGAGGATGGTGGGATGCACTTGCTGACAAATGCCCTGCTCTTTCTATTTGTATATGCTTTTTCAGCCTGTGTGCATTGCCACACAAGGCATGAACATTTCAGCCTAGCATACAGTCACAGACATAGAGGCAAACACCTAAAGGATCAGTGCTCACCACCCTCTTCAGAAAATCCCAGGCAATTGCAAATGGGCAATTTCACAATATTACGAACTACTGTAAATCTAGGCACCCATTTCACTGTCACACTCATCTACCTCAATGAGGGTCAATTAGATCTAGTAAAGATGTGCAGTTCTCAATATTTACTTTCCATTAACTTACAGTAATTCATACTTGTATCTAATTTTTAATTTATTAATATGTGAAAGAAATACTTCTTTTGTGGTCTACTCTCAAGATGCCTGAAATATTGTCTAGCTAGACTGCTGCCAAGATCTTTCAGCCTTCACTGTGTTTTAGCAACCCAGGACAGTTAATAAGTTCCCACTGAGGTTTATGGTAGAATGCACATTTACGCTATTTATATTGGACCTCTCACACTAGTTTCATAAGTCTACCTTACGAACCTGGTGGCTGAGGGAAATGGGAATGTTTAGCCTTGAGAAAAGGAGGCTGAAGGAGATCTTATCACTCTCTACAGCTACCAAAACAGAGGTTGTAGTAAGTTGGAGGCTGATCTCTTTTCTAAAATAACAAGCCATAACTTATCAGAGTATCACAGTAATGATGAGGCTGTAAAAGACCTTAAAGATCATCCAGTCCAACCTAAAACCAACCAAGTAAATCTAAACATCTGACATCTAGATCATGTCACTCAGCACTTTCTTCAGCCTAACCTTAAACACCTCCAGAGACGGTGACCCAACCACCTCTGTGGGCAGCCCGTTCCAAAATCACTTTCAGTAAAAAACCTCTTCCTAATGTCAAGTCTAAACCTCCCCCGATGGAGCTTAAGACTGTGACCCCTTGTCCTGTCTCCAGTGTCCAGGGAGAAAAGACTGACCCCCCACCTGACCATAACCACCTTTCAGGTAGTTATAGACAGCGATAAGGTCACACCTGAGCCTCCTCTTTTCCAGGCTAAACAGACCCAATTCCATCAACCTCTCCTCGTAGGGCTTACCTTCCAGGTAAGAGGAAACTGCCTCAAGTTGTGCCAAGGGGTGTTCAGATTGAATATTATGAAAACATTCTTTACCAAAAAGGTTATCAAGCATTGAATAAGCTAGGCAGGGAACTGGTTGAGTCACCATCGCTGGAGTTATTTAAACACAGAGATGTGGTGCAGAGGGACATGGTCTAGTGGTGGAATTGGCAATGTTAGGTAACAGTTGAACACTATAGTCTTAAAAGGTCTTTTCCAACATAAACAATTCTATGATGCTAGAGGTTTTTCCTCACTTATGAGATGGTAGGAAAACCATTAGAGGTTTAGGCAAGATATCAGCTACTTCCTGTATAACAGCAGCGCCTAGTAGCATAAGAACTTTATCACTCTATCACTATAACAAACCAATTTTGATAAAGGACTATAGATAATATTAAAACTAACACATAATAATAAAACATAGTTATGAAAGCATAGACGGTCTATCCATCTATCACAAATCTACTAATGGAGCTATTATATCTGTAGACTGAACAGATTAACCCTAGCATAATAAGGAAGTATGCATAATTGCACTGTGCTAATAAATGTAATGTAATATATGTAAATAAGGCACACCTCATCGGCTCCTCAAATCAAAAAGAAGAGCAGTTATCGGGGGATATAAAAGTAGTAACACAAAGGAGGAGAAACCTCAGAAGCGTAAAGATAATACTTAATGGCATCAGTGCAACTTATGAAAGATTAGTTACTGAGACGTAGAATAAAAGAACATTCAAGCTGTATCTGAAGCAGGTATACAACTGTAGAAACCTACTGCGGATACTCATGACTGACAGCATAGACAGAATCATAGCACCATTTAGGTTGGAAAAGACCTTCACGATCCTTGAGTCCAACCATTAACTCTACCAAGTCCAGCACTAAACCATGTCCTTGAGCTCCATATCTGCAAGACTTTTAATCATATCCAGGGATGCCAATTCAATCACCTTCCTGGGCAGCCTGTTTCAATGCCTGTAATTTCTTTAGATTGCATGTAACAGCAAAAAAAACCCCTCAGCTAGTTGGAAAGGCACCTTATTTAGGAATCCATTACAGAAAACTGATCACTCCAATATCTCGTGTTTACACAGAGGTACAGGTAAGCTTTACCTACTGATATTATATATACATCTGCCCATTGGGTTCTGGTATACCAACCTTGGTTGTGATCTGGCTGCAATACACTTAGATATTCCCAAGTACCTTTTCTAAAAGTTCACACAAAAACAAATAACAAAATAATTCATAAATATTTATAGTGGTGAAAGGGCAGAATGTTGCTTCTCAAAACATGCTAATGATTTGCATCATCATGCAACCAAAATGCTGTTAAATTTCCCTGAAAAATATAACTTATTTATATAATACAATAAATTAGCTAAGTATTTCTTCAATGTCAGCAGTTCTCTTGTTGTATTCTTGGCAATTCCAATTTCATTTTGAAACCCATTTTATTTTACCCTTACTTTATTAATCCTGACAGAGTAGCTAGTGAGACGAGTACACCAAATTAACCTAAAGTCTTATACCGAGAGTACATTTGTTTCAAAAAGATAAAAGCAGAGCCAATAAACCAAAGCTTGTCTCAGAAACACAGTCCCTCATAATCAAAGTGCAGGGTATTATGATGAAGAATAAAAAAATATGTTTAGACAACTATTCACTATTATATGCGATTTTCAACTATTCTTCAGAGAAAGTCATAAGTTTTGAGGTATCATTTGAATGGGATTCAGATTTCAAAGATTATTGTTGACAAGAGTTGTTACAAAAATAGCATTGTGTTCATATAAAAGAGCTGGGGCACTCAAACCCCCTGAATAAGTTGTATTTCATACACAATATTTGAAAGAGCATCCACACAGCAATAAAAGGTTACTCAACTCAGATTATGCCAAAGGAAAATCACCTTTACACATTGCATGATGGAAGGAATAAATGTTATGATTTTACTTTCCCAAAGGCCAGTTAAAATTGATGGAGTCTACTGGTATATCTAATTTTATGGAGATTAGAATTCATGTATAATTTTGCAACTGTTTAAACCTTAGCAAATAACACTTAGAAAATCTTGTCAATCTTCTAAAAATATTCACATTATATTATACCTTTTTTTTGCCATGCTTTTCCTGAAGCCTGTCACATATTTTTAAACTGTTCTACAATTTCTTTCTTATCTTATAAAACGCCATATCCACAGAACTGTCACTTACTAAGATAACATTATCTGACAGACTGATACATGCCAAGTAACACAGCATTGCAATATTAAGTCTTCCACATGTTTTTAGGCTGCTGCTTCTTTTAATATAGTAACCTCAGTGAAAAAGGCTGAAGAGTATGATTGTGATGTTACAAAACTTCCAATTCTTAAAAGGAAAAGGATAGGGAAGTAAAAAAAGCGGGTCATCTAAATAAATACAATGCCATCATTTCTTATAAAAAACCCCATGACTTTGAGAATACAGAAGCCGTCCTACTCCTTCTCAAGTCTACATCTGCTTTCTGGAATCTGCAAAGGAATCAACCTATTTCTTTTTTCCAAAGTTTCTTTCTGTCATGCTTCTTCTTCCCAGAACTCATCTGCTCATTGTTCTTCATTCTCCTCTTTGATCTGTCAATCCAACCCCTCATTCAGAGGAGTTGCCTCAGATTTCAAGTTGCCTGCCTAATGACATTTCCACACTTCTGTCAGAAATGCTGTGTTCTCCCAGTATTGAGTGCATATACAAAAATAGGAAACTGACACAGCCTCCCAAATGATTATCCTCAGACACATCTCACGAAAACTCAGTAAACTATGAGAGTTTCTTTGTTCTAATGCAGCTAAACATGCTTTTCCTTCAATGTTGCTTTCCGAATGGATGAAGTAAAATGGTTAAAAACAGAATGCAATATAAAAGCTAAACTCTAGACTGCACAGTCTAACACAAATATATAAATATAAGCTATACATATTTCAAAATTAATTCTTATTTCCTGATATTTCTCATATTAACTGCTAATAAGCTACAGTACAATTGACCCAAAAGTGGGTCTACAGACACATCTTCTTTAAAGATTCTAACTGTCCTAGTTTACTGATTCCCACACTTCCATTCATTTCCTTTCCAGAGTCCTTTTTTTCTAGCTAACTGAACCTAATTAAAGCAGAACATATTTCCTTTTCCAAGCATTCTTCTGAGCACAGAGTAAAAGGAAAGTTTTGCTTGAAAAAATATTAAACTGGCACTTCTGGATTTGTCCTCAGTTCATTCTTTTGCTAAAGAAGCTGGGTAAATGATGTAGCTTCAATCACTCCAACATTAACAGCAACTTTCTAGTTCATCATTCAGTCATCATTGCTTGGTTCCACGCTCATGTTTGAAGTGTTTTCTAAAGGATTATTTCTCTTTAAAAAAAAATTTTTACTGCAGGCCCAACTGACTTAAAACAGAATTAATATTTATAGCTGTCCTCAAACAACACAGATCTAATTCCAATCACACACAATCTCTTCTGAATTTCTTGATAAGTCTTTGCTTAAACCAAACAATCCATGGTTATATCCCAGGGCAACTAGATATTGGAGCAGATTACTTTCCTTCACTGGAAGGAACAGCTTCCTGACATATTTTTAACAGATGGACCTCAAAATGCTGGATTGTTTTGCTTTTTTTTGGCCAATGTTTCTTGTGGCCTCTTGCTCAAGATGGGCTCAACTGCTTGCTGAAAACTTCTATTCATGCAGCAGATGGTAGGTGGTCAGGTGTCAGTCTATACTCTCGATGAAACCGAGCAAATCTAGCTTAAGCCTGGAGCTAAAGCTTGGAAAAAGATAACGAACCATGGAAGTTTATGAATTCAAACATTATCTACTAGAGATAAATATTTCTTGCTTTTCTAAATGAAATGATATTTTGACATCCCGCCTCCATGCACAGAACACACATAACACATCCTTCCTTTTCCACCAACACAAACCACAAGTTTTATTCTGAATCCGCAACAGATTAGCCATAATGCTGATGAAATAATGAAGCAACCAAAGCTCCTCATGTCTTACACTGTAAGCACAAAGAAATACAATGCTAATTATTTGCAATATATTTTTAAACTATTAAATTTTAAGTTAGATTATTTTAATGAGGAATCTTAGCTGACTGCCATGGAGTTCATTTCCTTGCCTTTTTTTTCTTAACTTACAGTCAGAGAAGCTAACAAGAAAATTTTTGAATTGCCTGACTCCTTTCAAAACTGTGTTAAACAAAGAAACAATGACCAGCATGTGCAATTAATAAGAGACATTTCTCCACTCAATAACATCATTGTTAGAGTTCCTCCTTATAATACTAAGCCAAATTAACACTAGCTTTTCATCCAAATTTCCACTACTTTTGCTTTCTTATGACAAGGTCTGAAGCTGTTTGCTTTAAGGAAGCATAGACTGTGATTTCAGGAGGTGCTAAGTACCAAAGGTGATGTTCCAACAAGGAACTAACAGAGACTGCTGAATTACTTCTCTTAGGGAAAAGGCAGTTCAGATTGTTGCTAAAGAACACATTCTAAAATCTGAGCTGTTCCTAAATTACAGGGTTTCTGAGGCAGAAGAGGCTTTTAGCATTTTGTAGCTACTCAAAGCTTTAAAAACAAGGTTGGGGACATTGAATCACTAGTTAAAAGATGTGTAGATGCAGCATTTAAGTATATGGTTTAGCAGTGTTCAGCGCTGGTTGGACTTGAAGATCTTAAAGGTCTTTTCCAACTTAAACATTTAATTCTATGGCTCTATTCTACAACTGAGAAGAAAGAGTGAGGATTATGCAGTAGACATGTTCACAACAGATCCTTTTTTACTGGAAAGGACTGTTGTTTCAGTTAGACACATGCATTCCATTCAAGGAAATACTTGGGATGATGAGAGCTCTAACTTGCCCTTTCTTGCAAATTACAGAACAGGAAATCAACAGCAAAATATTCAAAAGGATGTTATGATTTGCTTCAAAGCTCAGAAATTTTTCCCATACTGGATTGTATTAAAGTCATTTATCCATGTGTAAAACTTGTGAGACTGAAACACATGAAACATCAGAAATGGTGACTTCAGGGGTCTCAATCCGTGTAAGTTATTTTGACTCACAGATACTGCTTGCAGTGTCTGTGTTGCACGTACAGTACCCAGTTAATCAACAGAAGAGCAATATAACACCTTTGTTATCAAAAATTCTGTATGTGGTAAAAAAGATCCTGTATTGTGACTATGTTTATAAACAAAGGTCTGTCCACTGAGGCATCTAAAGACTTAGAATATGTAAAAACAAATCATTATATTTTCAAAGGTGATACAACAAACATCATGAATATAATATAAATTTTCACCCTCTTCAACTTTAAGGAATTCAAGGTTTATGTTTTGTAACAAGAACAACTGAGATGGTTTCACAAAGACTATGAAAAGCTGGTTAATGAGAAAAAGGTATTAAATATTTACATACTTTTCCTTACTGTCATATTCATCTTAAGTCAAATTTCAGGGAACACCAATGCCCAGAAAGACTTCCATTCAACTCTCTTAAAATCAGTCTAGAACAGAGATGAGTGGCAGAGTTTGGATGAACATTGATTCATTGACCTCTTCTGTGATGGCAAGAAGCTCACTATTTGTTCTCTCCAGTGTAATACTATGGGGAAACCTCAGAGGTAAGCCAATGCAAGTAAGTCCTTATGAGGAGGTGATTATTGTATTTCTGTAATGTGAAATACTCTTAGATACTGGATGACAGCATGATTGCAAAGGTTCATTGCAGAAACAGTAGGTTTTTTGAGGAACTTTTGTAGCAGTGAATTCTGCAAAGAAGATGTTCAGAACATCTCACTCTGTGATGGCCTAGAAATCATAAAATGTAATCAATCCTGAGAAGCTATTTAAAGTATTTTATAATGGAAGATTTAGCAGTCTTTATATCAGCATAGAGGTTAATATTGTCACTACCTTTTTATAAATGAACAGCCATCTATCCTAGTTTAATTCAATATACACAATTGAAATCAATGAGAGTTCTATATAAAGAGCAAGGGTACAGAACGATGCAAAATGTCAAGAGCTTCTATTTATAGGCACTGAAATTCTAACAGGAAAAAAAAAAAGTCAGGTTTGAAAGAACCTATTCTTTTGAAGTTAAAGAATTCTCTTACTGTATAAACATAACAATATAAAAGCAGACTCTGTTCAACATCTTAGTGTCCTTGAGACAAACGTTTTTGAATGTTTAGAATTCAAAAGGGATCTAATTTCATTTGACCTTCCACGGAGCATAAACCGTAGGAATTCCATAAATTGAGACTATATTTTCCCTTTAGGAAAGCAGCAGAGATTTGTTTTAAGCTGAATAATACATATTGACAATAATTTCTGCTTTTTTAGCAATGGCTGATGTAAAATATTGTTCTAATAAATTTATTGATGATTACTTAAGTAGCTCTTAATTAACAGAAATGTTTCTTCTGGGTAGCCAAATATTTTGTCCACTCACATGAGCCTGGTTTGGATTTTTTTTACTCGATTTTGATATACTGACTCAGCTAAAATTACACCTTTCTAATTGAACTACAGCCTAGTTTGCTCCAATGACACTTCATTATTAATGGCTAGGCGAATTAATCAGTGCTACAATATAATGACTTCAAGACTAGAGAGGACCAGTCTGGTACTGAAAGTTTGCTTTGGTATGACAAATAAACTAGAAAATGTAATCATCACTGAGAAATCAAAGTTCAAAACAATCATATATCTCTAGACTCGTAGAAACATGATATTTTTACCTTTTCTGTTGAAGTCAGAAAAGACGAATAGAAGATATAAGCTTATTTTAATATGCTTATAACAGAGGAAACTGTATCCTCAAAGGACACACTACTCTATTTTGCATTATATTTTCATTCCCTCTAAAAATCCACTATATTTTTCTTAGATAGATAAACAAGTATATATTTTCAGATTTATTATTGTGATACTACTTTATCATATTTACTGCTGGGGATACGCTGCAAATTCTTCATAGGCTTTCCAATTCTTTACAAGTATTCAGGGTCAGATTCAATAAAAGACAACTATATTAATTCACTACAAACATGAAACCCTTTTGTCAACATTAATTATTTGTCTCCAATACACTTTGGCCAGCTGAATCCTCAAAACTACAGATTAACTCTTTGTTTGCTAGGCCTAATACAGATAGACACAGGATGGAAAGAAAACACATCATGCTGCATGATCCCTCTCAGCAAAAAATGCTCCACTCTTGCTCTATGACTTAGATCCTGTTACCTTATCGAAGAAATCAGACGATGCTACGATGGCAATCTGACCCGAGTCTTACTTATTGTCTTGTAAGTGAAGATTATTGTTCTGAAGAAAACATCTATTGATACATAGGACACTGACCCACTCTTTCTACCCTGTGATCTTCAGTCCTTCCACACGCAAACCTGTTCCACATGCTGAACCACGTTCATAATGAAGAAAACCTGTTGTGGTCAGTCAGAGGGAAAACAAGACCATAACATATGCCACAAAAATCAGCATGACACAAACATGATTGATGGTATTTTTGCATTTGTTGCATTTCCCGGGACTTTACACCGGTCTATTTTTTATTTATTATCACAAGAAGTAGTAAAGTTAGAGGCATGGCAGTGGGGAACATGTCTTGACTGGAAATCATTAACTTCATCATATAATCCATGCTGCCCTTTTAATCACTCAGCTACTAAATTAATTAGCTATCAAAGTTTAGAAACTTTTCCCCAAATAAAACCATAGTGCATAATTGCTTTCTTACATTCTAAATATATGAATTTTAATTCATTTTTATATATACATAAAAAATACTCAAATACTGTGTGAAAACTCGATTAGATTGTAACCTGAAATGATAACGTATCAGGTGCATGATAAACATATTTTTTTCTTTAAAGATACAGAACCTGTCGCCTTGTCAGCATCTGTGAATTCTCTCAAGTAAAGTTACACCTTTCAACATGAAATTTTCACTGCTAATATCCAGGTGCATCCAAGCCATAACTGAAGTCTCTTATTTCATATGTTGTATGAAAAACAACCAATCCCAATGACTACCGGTATCCTGGAGTTAACAGGCAAGACAGTACCAAAGATGATTTTTCTTTGAAATAATATGATTATATATAGAAATGGTCTTAAAATAAACAGGAATAAGCTGCCTCACATTAACAGCAGGATAAGATCACAAAGGTATTGACTCAGACGGAGCTCACAGCTATAGGTATGTCCAAAGTTATGCAAGTGTTGAGGATAAGTTGCACAAGATAAATTCCTGCATTAGATTTCTCCTTCTGCCATTGTCACTTTTCCCCACCTTACTGTCATGTTTCACACCTACTTCTCCTTCCATCTCCTAAACTCCTACAGACTCAGACACAAATATGCTTTCATTGCTATCAATTATTTAGTCCATATGTTCAAGATACTTTCAAGAACACATAGCAGTTTTGAACAAAATTGGTTACGAACCCCCTCTCTCTTTAGCATGCTACTCAAACAGCTGCATTTGTTGATTTTCTAATATTGAGTGCTATATTACATATTATTACATGATCGTACTCCATAAAGTGCAACACAATGTGCATTTCTAATACAGCACCAGTATAACCTGATATATATGCAAGGTAGTTGGGCAAAACCTAGTAACTGAAATAAAACAGTGTCACAGTAAAGTTAGACTGCAGGTTCAAATTCAGAACCTGTATGGACATCATTACACATATTTAACTTCACTTATAACTTAGCAGTAGGATTTAAGTCTGCTAGATGTTAGGAAAAATGTCTTCATAGGAAGGGTAATGCCACATTGGAAGAGAAGGGGTTAGATGTCCATTCCTGGACGTGTTTAAAATCCATTTGGATAAGGAGCTTAGGGACAAAGTTTAGTGGTGGGCTTGGAACAGGGGTTAATCGTTGGACTTGATGTCCTCAAGGATCTTTTCCAACTTAAATGATTCCATGATTCTATATTCAGGTTTAAGAAAGAAGTCAGCATTCTTACTCATGCTTTACTCTACAGGTTAGTAAGAGCCTTATTGTTGTCCACTTGTAAAACCACTGATAGAAGTAAATCACTGTCATGGTTTGAAAATGACCACATTTTCAACTATTAGTTGTGGTGCTTTTATGCTGAAAAACCACTTTGTTTTGAAGGTGGAGATAGCTTTCCTAGCGGACCTCCTGCATCAGTGTCTGGACTCTGTAGGTAATTGGTGGACAGTCAATAAAAGGGAAGGTACTTCCTGCCTTTCTTCATTGTCTTTTCACCATCTTCACCTTTCTCCAGCTTCTACTCTGAATATGCCAAGAGACAGAGAGCTCCTCCCACACCCTCAAGGATGGGGGGGGGGGCAGGCAATGGCCCCCAGTCTTCCTCCCACCGAGGTGGAACACAAAAGAGCCTAAGCCTGGCTGCGGCTTTTCTCTGGGGGTAGCCAGGGCCCTCTTTTGCATGGGAGCTTGAACAGAGAGAGAGTGGACCTTTTGGACTGTGGCCAGTGCCGGTTTGCCCTAGCTCTGGACAGGGAGGCCAAAGAGACAAGCGGTTGTCCACACCTGCAGACCCCCTTTNCCGAGGTGGAACACAAAAGAGCCTAAGCCTGGCTGCGGCTTTTCTCTGGGGGTAGCCAGGGCCCTCTTTTGCATGGGAGCTTGAACAGAGAGAGAGTGGACCTTTTGGACTGTGGCCAGTGCCGGTTTGCCCTAGCTCTGGACAGGGAGGCCAAAGAGACAAGCGGTTGTCCACACCTGCAGACCCCCTTTGGTAGGGGGGAATCTGCAGCCCTCTCCTCTTTTGCTGAGGGCTCAGACACAGCAAAGCCAGCACCAGCTTGCTCCAGTTCTTGGCAATGGGACAAAAAGACAGGGCACCTCCACCATAGCTACTTTTACAGTTTGATCACCTCTGAAGTTGCCAGACAGAGGCAAGCTCTTAACCCTCTACCTCCCTTGATGTCTAACCACAGGGGGGAAGAAATGTCTTCAGACTCCCTCCCTAAACCATTACAATCACTGAGCTGCATTTAGTCTAGAAAATGCTACACACAAATAACTATACAGTGCCATCTGAAAACTTTTAAGAGAAAAATATAGGCCGTATTATGAAGTCCCCAGTGGGGACTCTCCTAACCTTCTTATTAGAAGAGCTTTAAATATATATTCTGGCTTGAATCTGAGCATTGTTTTTAAAAAAAATATCTACTGGTAGTTTTTTATAGAATTAGTTTTAGAGAACAGATAGACATTTGAAAATGTTAAAAATTGAGCATTTATATAAAACTTCAGAAAGGAAAAAAATAACACTGCATTTAAACAAAATATACACTAGGTAGGTAAAACTGGACCTTTTCAGGCTATGTTTTAAGGATTAACCAAGCATGCAAAACTAAAGAACCACCAAGGAAATGTGACAAGTGAAGCTCACCCTTGCAAACATGCTGGAGGATCCTTCAGACCTTGCCAGTGCCTCAGGATTTAGCTTACCTTATTTCCTATCCAATATTCTAGTTATATTGAAAACGCACAGCGTATGTCCTCAGTTATTAAATGCTTTCAGGCATTAATATTTATTGCAAGTTCACCTTTTTTATTGTGGTTAATTTGTGAATTTAGGTGCTAGGTCTCCTTTATTTTCATTTCATGTATTCTTAAACTTTTGGGAGGTGTTTTGTAAAAACAAAAATAAATCAATTTGTAATGACCTAAATAAAATATTATGAACATCAAGAATAGAAATGGCTTTTGCAAATCTGTATTATGCTTATGTATAAAATTATTATGGATTAAATACTATTCCAGCAGTGTGTTGGGCAAGAAGCAAGATTATAAGGACAATGCAGATTGGAATCAAATAAGATAGAGCTCAAATCTTTACAATAAAATGAATTTCTTCCCCCTTTGTTGCACAATGCAATTATCTCCTATTCACTATGTTCTTTATTTTTTCCTGTCTTTTATCTTTGTATTTTTATCTGCCTTTGTAAGCTCAAGAATGAATGGTTCTAATACATTGAAAATTGAAGCTTCTTCAAAGAGATTAAACATGAACTAGAAAAAAAGTATATATAAAGCCAGTCACTTTCGGCCTTACTCAATGCAGACTCAAAGCAAGGCTCCACTGGCTAACGCATTGCATTGCTGAAGGTCAGCAAGATCTAATGTCTGACTGCGCCGAGAAACAAATGAAACCATTCATTGTAACTGCCATGAACAAATGATAGCAAATACATCAAATGGAAAACAGTGCAGAATGACCAAAGATAGCTTCAGAAATAAAACAAAGCAGGGTTGCAGCCTTTTCATATCATTTCCACTACCTTCACTTGTATGTGCTGCACATCTCTGTTCATACCTAAGCCAAATACATTACTCATGACCTCTAAATTCTCTTGATGTCAGATACGCTTCTAAAAATCAATGCATAATATCCCATACATTAGTCATGCTAACAATGTGTACTTTGTCCAGCTGGGATGAAGTTAATTTTCTTCATCTCAGCCTGCATGGTGCTGTGGTTTGGATTTGCGGCCAACAAATACCACTGCTTTGGCTACTGCTGAACAGTGAGTTCTTGTATGGCACCAAGGATTTATCTGTTTCCATTTTGATCCCACTCCCAGCATGGGATAGACAAAAAGTTGTGAGGCAAACCATCCAGGAGAGTTGCCCCGAGGTAGCCAAAGGGATAATTCCATACCATGCAACATAACATTCAGCAGCAATAACAGCAGAGAGGAAGAAGGGGCACCTCCCAGTGTGGCTGATGTCTAGCAAATGGTGGGTATCAATCTGCTTGGGGTAGGTGATAAGTGATTTCTTTTGTATTGCTTCTTTGATATTTTAATTTAAAACATCACTGAGTTGTTCAGGAAGTGCCACAAAATTGAAGTTTAGCCTGACCAGATGAGTATTAGCTGGGTTTTTTGTCTTTGTTTGTTGTGGGTTGTTTTCACCCTATTTTTGATCTGAAGCTGCAGTTATTCTTGGCTGTAAATTCAGAGAACACAAGCAAAATTTGAATACTACACACAGGTTTTACTCCCATGTCTTTGGAATGCCTCTGTTATTTGGAAACACACACAGGAGTTCTGCAGGGGTGAACCCAGTTCACCAGTTACACATTGTTCTGAGGGACAAAATGCTCCAGCAGAAAAATGCCATGCAAGGCAAGAAAGTGGTGTGTAATTAAATAAACAACTTAATAAGAATAACAACAGAAATTGGTTGAGGAAAACTTCAAAAGAAACTGTAAAATACATTCATAAGTTCCAAGGAAAAAAATGCAACCCAGACAGGCAAGATGTAATTCTGACTCTAGAAAAACAGTAAGTATAACTATTCAATCTGAAACAAAGATTTTGATAACTGACATACATTTAAGACACCTGCCCCCTTGTAGCCAGGTATCAATAACAACAGTTCATCCATCAGTAAGAATCTCTTTACACATACTCTTCTATATATTTTTAAATATAAAAAAACCACAGCACTTCCAAGGGAATGAGAGTGCACTGGAGTTTTAGTTTTCATGAAGTGCGTAAGCCACATGGTTTGAAATTTACCTCTGCTTAATAAACCGAGTACTACAGAGCTCCACTTTTATTCTGTGAAAGTTTCACCAGATGGTACCATTTCTTTTGTGAATAAACTAAGTCCTGAGGAAAAACAACAGTTCCAGGAGCCCACCCCTCTCTGCACATGGAACTCCAGCGATAAAAGGATACACAGGAAAAAATATCTTTAAAACTAGTTGTTGAAAAAAAATCAGTTTCCTCATGATTACCCATATTCTTTCCCAGAGGACAGTAGTAATTGTCACCCATTAAGTTTATTTAAAGCTGTGACTTAGATTATGCCTTTTTACCCTTATTCCTATAATGACACATAATGATAGCAACTCTTTAAATGCTTTGACTGTTAGGATCATTACCCATTTTTTAGACATTCAATACCACAGCAAAATGACATATTTCTCTGCAAAATTATGTGGAAGGTCTATATAAACATAAAGATCTATATAAATATGTATTTTATATGGCAGAAGCCTAACCCAAGTTATTATACAAGAAGCTACCTGATACATATTTACATTAAAAAACAAATGTTCTTTAAACTAGCTCCTTCTGTGTAGGGAACTTTCAGAGGAGGTCAATTTGCATTTAAATTCTGTACTAATCAGTTTCGAAGTCCTGCTTTGGGGTAGGATGTATACAGAGCCCTGACTTAGCTGCAAAGAGAAATGGGCAACTCCCACTTCAGTCTAACAAAAGTCATCTGAGCACACCTAATAAATCAAACTTTTCCAGATTCCACATGGAAGTAATTTTAATTTGTGAGAACTCAAGACTTGAGTCCAACTGCCCAAGTGGACAACAAAATTGTCACAAGCAGCATCTGGGAAGGCCTACTGAAACCACAATTTTTGATGAGGAACCTGAAGATCCTCATAAACCAAGGTAATTTATGTGGCCTCCAGAGTACCGTAATTACCAGTGATCTTGTCTGATAACAGATGCTGTGTTACCCAACACATGGCTGATGACCATAAACACAAAGCAACAGCAATAGGTGAAGGAACACCAGCATCCTAGGAAAACCAAGCACAATGACCTGGCTATTCCAAAGACCAAAGGAAAATGATGAGACTGTTTCCCCTAGTAAAGACACTCACCGAGGCGGGTAAGCTAAGAAGCCATGAACACTAAATCAGGGTATAGGAGTTATTATTGGGGAAAGGAATTTGGGGGTAAAGCATAGAAAGTATTTGGTACTGTGCAAAATTTATCACAAGATGTATAAGGAAGAACAAAAGACAAGGAAAAAGAGGTATCAAAATTGATTTAGGAGGGATAAAAGTGGGAAAACGGAACAGGACAAGTGAAACCCTCCACAACAGTCTTCCCTAACAACTTAAGTGAAAATAAGATTGAGACAGAAGGTCACCTATGAAGAAAAACAACAAGGCAATGCTAAGTGCAAACAAAAATGGATGTTTGAATCCTGTGTTGAGAAACACGTCACTATGTGTGCTCATGCTGGTGAAGTCATTCGGCTGTTACACTTCGCATAGGTTAAAGAGAAAAATTACAAGCAATGTCAGTTATCAGCATCTTGATAAAAATTAAATCCGGATAAATATGTATCTAATTACATTTCTAGGTAATCAGATTCCTCCCCGTATGAAAAATACCCTGCTCTACTCAATTGCAGAAGTTAGTAATTTTTCCATACATCTCTAGTGTCTTCAGTAATCTCTAATCATCCTACTGAAAAAGCATCCTATTGATGGTTTTGACCTGAAAATTTTTCTTCAACGTCTTTGGAAGGAAAATGCATATTCTACAATGTTAAGGCTTTCAATAGAATATTTTTTTCATTAAAATTCAAAATTTATTTTTAGAAAACTGATCCAAATTACACAGAAACATCCATTCTGCAAGCAACATCAAAGCTAACAGGTTTTTCTGTCCAGAAGTAAGCAATATTTTCAGATTTCTCAAAACTTGTTCAGGAACAATCTAGAAATCACGGAAAGCTGAGATGCCAGGTCTGCACTCTGACCTACATTCTCTGCAGTAAAAATTCTTAGTTGCTAGAATGTCCAGGAGAAAGAGGGTCTCAACAGTCTACTTAAAAGGATGGGAGAAAATTGGAGAAAAAACATTTTTTCTCCAATTAAAATTTTAGAATTTGTATTCTGCAAGAAATGCTAGTTGCTCCTTCCACTACAGATTTCTTCCCCTCCCCACAGATTAGTTTTTGGTTTGAATTACTGAAGAGCATTTTCCATTTCAAATTTGGGGAAATACATCTGTTTCTGGAAGAAACGAGCTCTTCTGACAGATCCCTAAACACAACATCAGACTGTACATCTGAAATTTCAGATTTGCAAACCTGAAAGATTCTCTGCAGCTCTTAAAAAGTTAAAGTTTAGAATTATATTAATATTCATGCACACACATGTACTGTACATAAACAATTTTGTCCGATGTCTAGTAGCTGGTCCACTTCAGCAATGTCATTCCTCTGTTTTGGCAACTGCTACAGTTTTCTTTCCCTTCTCCCCTCCTTCATCTGATGGAAATGTGTGCTTTTCTAAGGAAAAGCTTAATTTCTGGGCATTTCTGTTTTGTTATGGCAATAGTTGTGAATGTACCGACTGAAGAAAGAGTCATTTTTTCCCAGTGGCTAAAGCTGGAATGTACTGTGTACCTCCATCTGTCACTGGCATGAGGTGTGACCTTTTTAGATACAGTTTCTTCATCTGCAAAATGAAAATTATGTTAACCTACTGTACATCAGAGCATTAACTTAATTACCATTTTGGGGAAAGAAAGCTTAGGAATAGTTAGATGAAAAGCACTTACAAGATAAAGTACCACTTCTGCTACAAATCAAAAGACAATTGGGCTGACTACATTAAAACAGCTTTTCCTAGTATCAGGATTCACGCAGAAAAGAAGAATTCCTATTGAACACTCCAGCCTCCTGTTAAAACATGTGAAGAACTTGCACTTTTGGCATCAATTCTTACATAATTATATCCTGAAGAATCCTGAAAATTTGTAATAGCTTCAGAGAAGCTCCAGAGCAAGAAGAATTTACAAATAAGAAGCAAAGAGACAAAAATCTCATTTAGATTTATGCTTTATATTTAAGACTTTCTAGTAATTTCCATAGCAACATGTATCATAAACACAGACGTCATGAAATCACGTCTTAGGCCTGAATAAAAACAGCAGTCAGGAAGAGGAGATGCTCATAAAAAGTAACAGAAACATAAATCAAACCTGCTAAAATAATGAAACCACATTTTAAAACATCTGTAACCATTTTTAGATGGTTGAAGATTACTTCCACTTGGAGAAATGCCAATCCAGTCTTACCAGTGCGCGGTTTCACATTAATTTAACCTACATTACATCAAAGTTAAAGGATGATCCTGTAGTTTTGGACGGATATTACTTCCGTTATTAGACCCTATTATTATTGACATTTATTTCCCATGTGAATCATACTAATTCATAGCAGTTTTAATGTTCAAGCTACAGTAAAATCTAAAGTTTATGTTAAAATAGTGCAACAAAAGTGAGGAAAACTGCCTTGGACTTTGGCATACCTTTTTGAACTTTTTGTTTAATAAACTTTCAGCTTCTTAAGCAGAAAAATAATATAAGGAAACCACAAGAAGAAAGTAAAGAAACCAATTCAGTATCCATATCCCTTTTCATACATTTACTTCAAAGAGCAAATGTAGTTAATGGTCGCAATAAAAATAAATAGCGGCAATCTAAAAGACTTACAGCTACCATGTTGTGCTCCACTGAATGTACTCAACAGAGTATGACATGGTTTGATTCAATCTTCCCAAGACATTTCCTTTCCCAGACATGCCAAATGAGATGTCATTGGAAAGCTCTTCAACATGAATGAAGTTGAATTCATTTAAGGCAGTGAATTAAAATAATAAAAATAGTGACAGAAGATTGCAATGCTAACGTAATTATTACTTGAATCTCAAAGAAGAGGATTATGAACTTACATATTTTCATTCTTAAACTCTTGCTTCTGTCACTATAACCAACATAATTCCTTTTGTTATTGCCTCCTTTTATTTCTACTTCTTAAATTTCATCATAGGTTGTATTTTGAACGACAGCATCACAAAGAACAAGAGAACAAAGAGAGTCCTTTTGCTATGCATCATAAAATATAACATATATAACTAAGTGTCTTATTCTATGTCTGCCTTGTAAAGTCACCCTGATTTTCACTACACAAATGGCCACAGCATATTTTGGAACAAGTAAGCCTAGTATACATGCTGATGTATTTGTAAATACTGTTGGTTGATGACATGTCAAACGACAGCAGTAAAAAACTTAGCAAACCAAGGGGAAGAAGAAGCATGAGTTCTTTAGCAGAGCTCTGTGCCACCACAAATTTTTTAGATACTGAATTAATGTTGCTTTCAGAATCAGGGGAAACCTGCCCACTGAATTCAGTCATTTTTAGATTGTGTCACGATGCTGTCATCCCTGGACGTGTTGAAAAGTCATCCAGACACAGAGCTTAGGAATATGGTTTGACTCTAGGTTTGGTAAAGTTAGGGTAACGAATGAACTCAGGGATCTTGAAGGTCTTTTCCAACCTAGACAATTCTATGAATGAGGACGCGACATTGGTGTCCACACAATTAAGAACTGGTGACTGGCAATATTGAAACCGATGAGCTTTGTATATAAATACCAAAGTATTTGGATAAGTGTGTATAGTGCACACATGTCTCTAAGTTCTGTCCATGCTCTCTATCACTGCTTGCGAGTTTGAAATCTGCCTATAGGACATGGTTCTATATTTAATTAGATTTAACCCCAGCACACACACTGCCAATGTTGACATTATGATTGCATCTGTAGAGTTTTGGCTTTCCTGATTTAGAAGACCTAATTTCCTTCCTAAACAAGGAGATCATGAAAGACAAGTATACCTCAAAATTAGTATTTTTGCTAAAAAATATGTGTAGGATTTGTCTGTTATTTTACAACACAATTTCTCAGATATTTCTCAAAACTGTAAAAATATTTTTTATAACTGAGACATGTTCGTTCCCCAGTGCAACCCTTTCAAATTATTTTCCTCTGAATTTAATTTGAATGACATCTGCTATGTTAATTACTATCTAAATCAAAAGGGGAAGTGGGAGGGAAATGTGAAAATGAGTCAGCAGCTTTTGGGAGGGTTTTAATAATCAGTTTGAAATTGACAATTCAAGAGGTAGAAAAGCTAATAAATAAAAAATGTTCTCGCACTACCACACAATATATTAATTTATGTGGGTACGCAATAACTCAACCAAATATCTGAGGATGTCCTAGGGCAGGCAAAAAGTAATATCCAGTATTCTTTGATCCATTTTGTGACAGTTTAACTATACTTTTTGAGCAGAATTTAAAGTAGCGTTGTGTTCCACAAGTGAAATCCAGAAGCCAAAATGCAGGACTTGTTGAATTCCTTAAATAACTTTCTTCAGTAAGGCTCAGAGGTTAGCACTGTCAGACATTCCCTCACTCCCTTCCCTTCGTCTCTTTCCCCAGGTAAGCATTAATTAAAAATTTCTGAAGGAAAGCCCAGCCAGGCAACTGACACTGAGATAAAGTCCCTTTTTCAGACAGTGCCACCCTGTTGAATTTGATAGCTACACACAACTCTGAATGAGCAAGGCTAAGAACAAATCCCAATTCATCACACAGCTTCACTGATAATGCCACATTTGTTTTCTCTAAGTCAGCACTCCCCTGGTTTTAGATTTCTCTAACCATTGCTTTTTCAGGAACTAGAACCAATTGCGCTTTTCTGCCCGGCCAGAGAAGTCCTTGCAATTCAACAATGGGGCCAACTGAAACCTCACTCTCTCAACTCTCTTAAGCTTTGACTTAGGAAGTACTCAACATAGCATGAAAATTGTTCCTTCTATCACAGAGCAAAACTTCCTGCAAAAAAAATGGGGTGATTTTGCTCGTTAGGTACATTCATATAGCTCTACACTCAAATACACAAATGATAACCATGTATTTTCAAAAGGTAGAGGTAATGGATAATGGTTGTGAATTATGATTAACTTTGTGTAAATTCATTATAAAACTTTGAACCACTGTTGAACCAGAGGGCATTTCTTCAGCTTATTACTTCAGCCAGTGCTGAGAATTTATATTTTATCAGGGTTAAACATCTGTTGTCTTATCTCAGTGTAAAGCTTAGCATCACTCCTTGCCTAAAACATACATTCCTGTTCATAAAGACACCCAAAGCACCTACTGGTCTTATATTCAGAAGCAACAAATTGCTACCATTATTTACTTGCAATTGTGTACAAAACAACCAACAGAGTGAAGTATGAATCACTATAATCATATAAAGAGGATAATACTTGCAGCAGTAATGAGACATATGATAAGGAACAATAGGAACTGTGATTTTACTTGGGAAAAAAAATCTAATAAAATAGTCTCTCAGAATTAAATTATAGTCTATTACATAGCGCAGAGCTTTTCAAAATTGCAAAACTGCTGTCTTTATTTTATTATTCACCCTGAACTAGCAGCTCTCATAAACTTTCCAAATTTAATTGCTCCTACCCCAGCCCAATTTTCCCATCCAATTTGTATTAATCTAATCACAGCACTGAATGGTTCCCTTGTGAGAATGCAGGTCCTTAAGAGAAAAGGCTAGATGTAGTTAAGGTACTTAACAAAGACATCATAGTTTTCTTAAAGAAATAAAATAATAAGCTAGCAATATCTTACCTTATATGGTCAAATTTTAGTGAATATTTCTATATTTGTTTAAAGCTGGTAGACTTGCAGTTAATAGACTCATAGCAGTGAGCAGAAAGTCAATCCACTGTTCTTTTTCAAAACCCTTATAAATTTCTATTAACCCATGAGACTGGATAAATCATGAAAAGCAATGAAAAAGCCAGGAAAGCCACCAGAGGCACCTCAACATCACACAACAAAGAACTTAGTCCTCAGGGCTCTGTCTGACACACACAGCCAAGAATGATTCAGCCACAATCGTTGGTTCCTTCTCCCTTCATTCACTAATCTACTGCATTTGTGTAGTATGTGGGAGACAGTGCTGTAATTTACACGAAGCACAACTGCCCCTTTTTGAAGGAGGAAGCAGTCAAAGCTCAAAACAGAAGTGTGATGTGGGAGCTAGTTTCACCAGTTTCCCTTTGAAAGCCAAAGGTTTAGAGGATTGGTGAATGCAAAGCAGCTGTGTGTTCTGCTGGACTCAGAGAGTTCTCCAGGCTATCTATGGGTCAAGTAAATGTTGATGAATGAGCCTCCAGGAATGGCTAGTAACATCTTCAGCTTAATTTCTTTACCTTGTCAAATTATGCTACTGTTTGAGAAGCAAATGGAGAATAGTAAGTAAACTAAAAATTTAGTGTTCCAGATGTCAGAAACTTGAAGTTATCTTGAGTGTCCCGCTAGATTGGCTGATACCTGATACTGGCTAAGAAGCTTTCATAGCTCAATTCCATGACAAAAACCAGAGGAAGAGATACTAAATCCTCACAGATTAAGATTCTTCTCATCCTGATTTTGCATTCTGAATTGGAATGTCCTTATACTCAGCCATTGACAATGACATTTGTTATGAAATCAATTTAATTCAATTTAGCCATTTAAGAAAAATTAGTCTCATTATTTGCTGCCTTGTTTTTATGATACAAATGACTAAATTCCTTCCTGGAACCAGTTAGTGTTTATACAGACAACATCCTTCTGTTAGTAGTGGACCTACTGCTTTAAATCCTCTCACACACCTGTAATGTCATCATCAGGAGTGTTCTAGTAAAGAATATGGTGTAGAAGCAAGTCAGCACCACTGGACTGAGACAGTCCCTAAATTCTTTATACAATTACCACACAAAACCCTCAAGAGAAATTTAGGCTTTTTAAAAGCACATTTCAACTCCATTTAGTAAGTCTTCTAGAGCCTTGGAAAAAATTGAAGAACAGATCAACTGGGACAAGATAAAAGAATTCATGAAGTGCCAATATGAAAAACATCATCTGTATACTACTGCCAAAAGTGTGCCACAATGGTTTGAAAAAGAATTTTCAATATATTTTCTGTCTCCTAACTAATTAATATTTCAATGTATTTTATGCTGCTTTCTCCTACTGAAGCAAATATACTTTGGTTATAAAAAGCCAACAGTGATTGGTGAAATCACAGAATTCTTTTTTCATTATGGTTCTGGTAATTTTTTGTTTGTTTGCAATCCTGCAGAGAAAGGCAATTTCAAAACTGATTTAAATTTCACAAGAGAGGCACACCTTAACCCATTACTGAGTTTACCTTACAAAGACAATCAATTCTTTTATGTTAAAAACTATTTTAGCCCCTTATGGACTAATGATGACTTCAGCAAGAAAAAAAAGTATCAGAAGCATAATGCAAAAAAGCCCCAAAACTAAACAGCAATTATCCTTAAGTGTTTCAAAGGGTGTTGGCTCTTGGCAAACTTTCACCTTTCTGCAACCATAAGAATTCCTGGTGATGCAGGGAATGAGCAATTTTAATTATTACTGTCATAAAAAATAGGCAGAAGTAAGGCAATGGTTATCCAAGTATCACATTCCTATCAGAGATAGAGCAGCCCAAAGTTTAAAAGCAGGATTGTTGAATAATCTTTTTCATATTCTTATTTTCTGTTTCACAGCATTATTATCAACACTAACAGCAAAGTAACTACATCTAAAAACATTTAGTAAGTTAGTATGACCCCAAATATTTCAGTGATGTACAAATGATAGCCCAGCTACAATAAAATACTGATTAATGACCAAATGATCCCTTGTCTTCCTTTGGAACCTTCCAATAGGGAAGGCTCTCAGACAATACTAATTTGAATGGGATCTGAAGACATGTGTGATGTTAATTACCAGATCTTGATTCTGTTATTGCTATCAGACTTAGGCTTGTATGTGCCTGCCTAAGAGACAGCAGCTTGTTATTCTAAGTCATCATTTAATTGTGGTCCAGGTTCACTGGTATTAAATACAATTCTAATTATAAGGCATTTTGAAAATATCCCTGAAAAAAACAACAACAAAAAGCCCCCAAACCTCCCTCTAAAATGGAAAGGGAAGAAAGAATTTTATTTTTTATACATTATTTTTATACAGTATTTTTTATACATAAATTTTCACCTTTGTCTTGAATCATACACACAAAATGATTTAAAGAAAATCTAGAACAGTCAGTACTGGGTAACAACAATGACTTGCACAGAAGTCAAACGCCAAAATAGAAACATTAGGATGAGGCGAATTTTAAAAGCTACACATCTTTTTTTTGAGGCTCTTCAAATAAAATGAAGAATTCACATATTGAAACAGAATATACTTACCTCTGGATTTGGGGCTGGATTAGATGATCATTCAAGGTCCTTTCCAACCTCCAACTTTCTGTGATTAGGTCAAAGACATTGTAAGACACTAGTAAATAGTCTTAATTATAATAGTCCCTTTTCAAGCTATCATTCATAAAATAAGCAGTTATATTCATTAACTACATTATTAAATAATTCTAAGAGATATTTAAAAACAAATATATGAGAAGGGAAGGTTTGAAAGCAAATTAAAAATTAAGTACTCTGTTGCTCATGAAATTTAGGCATCTGCATATAACTGCACAGTGCTCATGTGTGAGTGTTTGGTGTGGGAAGAGCTCTTCAAAACCAGCTTCTAAGGAGCTGGCTGGAATGAAATAAATGATCAATCAAATGAGAAACAGGCAATACTGTCAGTCAGCCCTCTGAGTTCAGAGAACTTAAAGCACATGATGATTCTTAATGGCTTGGTTTTCTTGGGAAAAAAAATGAAATAATTGTTCAAGTCCCCAAGAGGTCTATGAATCTCAATGCTTAAAAGCTTTTTAATCTGGATTTGTTGAATTATACGCAGATTTGAGGACCTCATAATCTTCAAGCAGGAGGATTAATCAGTTAATACCCAGCATAAAATGTTCCATGCATATATTGAAACATGGGCATGACAGTTCATGGACTGTTAAAATGAAAAACAAGACTGAACAACTCTGGAAGAGGAAAGGCTTTCCATCATTTAAGACAATTTACTGAATAAACACTTTAAAAAATATCTTTGGCATAAGTACCATGTAATAAAACGGGCACTAATTTAATCAGAATCTTCTTGAAAAGTGGGTACTTTAAAAGCTCAGTGAGTTGTCCCTCACAATTACATATTCAAAGGCTCAAACATAATGTCAGTTGAAAAAAAAAGTGATTTACGGTAATACAGAGTCCAAACCCAAACTACTGTATCACCCATGTAAACTGTTTACAGATACCATCACACCATTTGCTGTGCTGCTTGGTGAAATAAGTGGTGCGGTGATGATGATGATGATGATGATGATAGCCTCAACAAATAGCACCAGCAGCACACAGCGAGATTTAGGGCCAGGCTATGCCATTATGCGATAGCTCATGTAAGTGGTTTCACAGCTATCAGCAACTCAGGAAGTGGCTGTAGGATCTATTCCAACAGGTATCAGAATAAGGCTTACATAAAGCAAACAAATAAGTTATTTTTATGATTTCAACCAAGATATCTTCCCCGTCTCAAATCTGCCTGATGTATTATGTTAAAGAGGAAGGAAGAGTTATACAATTACTGAAAGCGCTTGACAAATAAATCCAATCTTTCAAGATGTAAAGTTAGGACACAATAAACAAACCACTGAGGCAGAAAAAAAATTAAAAATCACTGATTCCTGGGGACTTCAGATCAATCTTTCTGTCTTAAATTGAGTGTGCAACCTTCACCCATGGGATAGGCAATCTCTTTAACCCACCTAAGGGACAGCAATTCCACTCTACTTCCAAATTAGAAAGAACTGGGTTTACCTGTCAAGCTGTCTTTTCCTAATGATGACAGCTTGCTTTTCCTCTGCTTCTTTTTACAGTCCTGAGTTCAGTGAAGATCAGAAATGAATTATCTTATCAGTGCAAAGGAAGTATAAGGAATGCTACGATTCATCTCTGACATAGTGATGCTAAAAGAGAAGTGATGCTGATGCCTTTCTCAAGAACATGATGATAGCTAGAGGTCACATAAAGCCTAGTCCACCATATAGGAAATAATCATTTAAGTTGTCCATCAACTGAAAGAAGATACTACCCTTAACTATGATTCATAATGAAAGGGCAAGTTCTGCTTCAGAAAAATTTCACTTTATCTTACCCTCTTTACTCCATTTTACAAGAAGCCCCACTGTTTTAGCACTCCTCACTGGCACTCACTCACACACACACTAAAGCATCACTTTGCCCATTGTTATTATGTCACAGCTTTTTCCCAGTGACTTGTTCAAGAAAGAGAATTTTGACAGAAAATAAATGGCAGAGGGAAAAGGAATGAGAGATGTTACAGTATCAGATCTTGAAAGCCTTCTGTGTAAGCACTTTGCATTGATCATTAAGAATGGGAAGTAATTATTAACACTGAGCTGGCATGACATATATAATCTCTTCTGCAAAGGAAATTTTGGGCTGAAATGAAGACGACTCTTCAATTCTGTAATTAGTACATTGATAAACATCACCGGGGAATTTAACAGGACTTCGGGTTTTCATGGCTCTATCCCTTTTCACTTTTAACAGTACATTTTCCCATTTTCTATGACATGCTATCCCACTTATTTTTTCAGTGTTTTATTTAAAATTGATGTCACGAGGCCCTCAAGAAAGATCATAAAATGTTTCAAAGCCATCAGATTTTGATATAATTTTTATATGCAGTGAAACTTCTAGTAGTATATTTCAACTGTTAATATCTCTTAATCTGTTAATATTTCATAAACATTCCTTCTTCCTTTATGAATTTCAGGTAGGTATTTAAAAAAGTAGTCTTGAGTATTTCTTGAGTAACATCGTTCCTTGGTACTTAGAAGTGGAATTACATACTGACATCCTGCAGAATTATCCAAATATTTGTCTGTATTGCTTACATTCTGCAACACTGATGCATTTTCCTCTCTTGGTCAATCCATTCATGCTTTGACTTTTATTGACATTCATTTGATGAACAGGAAAATTAAGCACAAACTTTAAAATAGAGAAAAACCGTAATTTTACATTCTAATTCAAAACACTGTGAATCTGTCTGTGCTAAGATTGTATTTAGTTGCCATTCATTTCAAAACAAGAGTTTGGGGTTTCTGACAACAGTGTCTTATATGGAAACACTGCTGTGAAGTAAGAGTGCTGTCATATCATCATTCTGTGTAGTTGGTACCAGCATCAGGACAGTATTAGGAGGCTAGTTAGAAATGTTTGTTAACTGGGGTTATTTTAATTCTATAATTAATCATTTTCAATATTTTATAGCTGATTAAAGCATAAGATGGATCCTTATAATTAAAAGCAATTTTTTTATCTGACTGAAGTGGCTTCCACTAACAGAAAGACCCTGAATAAAGTTATTACATTGGTTGTGCTGTACAGAATGATGGAATTGGCTGCAGTGCCTGTCTATACATTAAACAGATGCTTTTATTCCTAACTTTAATTTTTACTTTTTCTGATCGGTTGCAATTATATGTAAAAATAAAATTCAGCTTTAGATATGTCTTTAAAACTAATTTACAATCTTACCATGTCCTAGAAATCTTATTTTTCCATTGTCTTTTTTCCCCAAAACCATTATGCTACCTTAAAAGACATATGAAATAATAAAATAAAAAGAACATAGGGCAAAGTATCCCACAATGTGTTGGTATACTAACAGGTAAGATGATGTCACAGCCCTGCTGTAAAGGAGTCAGCAGAAACTGAAGCGCAGACTATATATTCTCAGACTATATATTTTCTGATTTCACTGCTAGCTTTTCATTAAAAAATTAATGCAAACTTACTCTGCCCTTCAGTAAATCCCACCTTCCCTTTCTGCATTCAGTGTCTTGCAGTTTGTTCAGTTTTACTCCTAATCAATAAGGAGAAAAATCTTCAATGTAAGCAAAATGTTTCAGTTATAAACTTTTTGGTCTCAGTTACACTCCAACTATGAAGCAAGCCATACAGAAGAGATTGTTTTATTGAATAATGTACCTATTACCTAGAACAAGTACTAGATACAAATGATGAGCAATTATTAAACTGTAGTTAAAGGCTAATTTTTTGTTTACAATGTGGAAATCTGTAAATACTGAGTATTTAGTGCACCTGAAACTGTATTGTATTAACTCATGACCCGTTTAAACTATTAAACGGGACTAGAATGCTTCATCTAACTACAACATAAGTGGCGTAATCCCCTAAGAAGATTTTTCTCCCCAAGAGGATAAATTTTAATTGCATTTTTTGTCAGCATGAAGAGCTAAGGAAAACGATTTTGAGTTACAAAAGCTCTACAGGCTAGTAGAAGACACACATTCCCAAATGTGACTGGTGGACCAGATGCTTTGGAAGTCATCAGTGACAGACTTGCATTTCATGATTAAAAAATATTCAACACATTTTTTTTATTAATGTATCTGTTCGTTAAAAAGGGTTGAGATTGCCGTACTAGTATGTTTATTGACTGAATTTTAAATAGTTAAGGTTAGGCATGCAAGTTTATACCTCTGCTTAAAGGTGTGATGAGGGATTAAAGTGAGCCTAGCACTCAAAAATCCTGATGTTTGATAGGAGAGTTCATATTGTTACTACTGCTACGGGCTTTTCCTAGCCTTGTTAAAGAGAAAAGGCATGTTCTATCCTGTTTAGCTAAAATCTTCTATACTTTACTGATGAAAAATAAAACAATATTAACTCTGGTGATTTTAGCCAATGTGAACAAGGCATAAAATGCACAATATTTTGGGAAATTCCAGGAGACAGTAATGAGGAAGAGAAAGACATAATATGTCTGCTGAAAAAATGAGGAAATCCGTTGAAAAGTCACTGAGAAATCAGAATAAAAGGAAGAAAAGAAATCTGACAAAGTAAGACTTGCCATGAAAGTTCTACACAACTCCGTAAAAAGGTTACCTTTAAAATTACATATTAGCATTAAAGCAACACATTTCATATTAAATAGTGTTATATCAAATTGAATATCTAGTGTGAAGTGCTGGTTTGATTCCTGTCACCGTCCTCGCTTTTCTCAGGATAGCCTATTCATGCTAAGAAAAGGGTCTGTCTCATGTGAATGCACCACCAAATGAAAATTACTCCTATTTTTCTGAGAAAGATCACCTGTTCAGCTATTAATATGGCTGCTGTCAATGCCTGACCTACCCTCCCACCTTCAAAGCACACCTTGATGACATTAATCCAGAATTATTTCATCTGCAGCTAGGGATAAGCTTAACATAATGGAGCCTTTCTAAACTCAGGATGATTAAAGCAGCTCTGTGAATGCAAACCAGGCTAAAAATAGGTGCTAAATTATTTTAATCTTGTTACTGAATAGAAACAAAACATCACAAAATGAAACCAATTTAAATTACACAAATTGGTTTCTCAGCTCTAAAAGATCAAAAGAAATGGCTGGGCATCCTTCTTTTCTGGAGGGGAGGGGGGGAAGGACAAATGTTGTAACACTTGAAGCCTTGTTTCATACAGCTGAGCATTCTGCAGAGAGATAGGCGTTAAAGGATTCCCTGCACACACAGCCTATAGATTTTAAGACTTGGGTTAGATACTCTTGAAAAACCTGAAGAACACCAGATTTAATGTACAAGAACACTAAGCCTTAATAGCACTGCATGCCCAGGCTCAGCCATCCTTGTTGAAAGCAGTAGAGAGGACTGCAGGATATTCAAAACATATGACTTAAAATTATGCTGTTGTAGTTTTGAAATTTGGCAGTTCTTATCCGGAGGGATTGGATAGTTGCTATGGTAACTCTTGATAAGCAGCCTGGAATTCCAAGCTCTCCCCAGCTTTGGTTCAGGACAATCCTGCCTGTGCAAGTAAGCATACTGGGGTGAGAAGCAGAACTAATTTACTGTGTGTGGAGTCTCAATTTGTCAGGTGATGAAGCACACAGCACTGGAGCTAAGCACGTGGCTACCAGCCATCTTGTACAGTGGAGCATGGTGATGGAGGGCAGAGTGAGAGTTTGGAACATCAGAGATCAAGGGAGACGTTTGTTTGCAAGTTCATTGTGCGGTGAAAAGGAGGAAGAGGGTCCCATCTGCAACTCATGGAAGACAATACATGGGTCTGATTTTGAAAACATGGGGCAATCCTTCACAGATCCATTGGCTCTGAGTATGGGAAAGCAAAGGTGAACTATGAGTATCACGTTTCCACAATGAAAAGAACTCTAAGTTTCCTTTTCTTTGAGAGGAAGGAATGAAAAGAACTCAACACAGTTCTGTAAAACTGTGTGATTAATCACTGTATGGGTATTTTGTTGTATAAATGTGTTTTGTTGCTTCTCCCCAAATTGAATGGTTTTAAACCCTCCTTGGGTTTTCTGGTTGCGCTTATTAGCGTATGCACTAAATAAACGAGTTAATCTCAGCCTTGGAACTGCTCAACTAGTGACACGTGTCTGGCAGGTAAACACACCATTACATTCAGCATTCACCTTAGCTCAGACCTTCCTGACCAATTTACAGCACAGTACAGTGACGATAAAGGGAGTCAAAGCTGTTCAGTCTCAGGGGTACACAGGGATACAAAATGACGCACGCAACAGCTGTATAGCAGTGACAGCATATTAACAAACACAAAATGCTTCCTGCAAACTGGTCTTTTCTCCCCTGAACTGCTGAAACACTACACAGACAGTCAACAGCACATACCCATCTGACTGCCTTTCTCCTTGGATGACCCGGATAGCAATCAAAGAAAGCTGTCAACACAGAAACTCATATATGTAGGTTATTTACTGCATGACTTGTCACTGAGCCTCACTGGTTACACATCACCACTGAGTAAACCACGCTCTAACACAACAGTTGGTGTAGTGGTCTTCGAATGTCTGCACTGTAAATTCTTCAAACGTCTATCAGGACTTGAGAAGAACAGATGGCCAACTGCCCTCAAACCAGCTAGACTTTCAGTTACCCCACGCTAAATTCTTCTTCGTGCAGCCCTGTGGCCACGAAATCATAGAATCACAGAATAGGGGTTAGAAGGGACATCTAGAGATCATCTAGTCTAACCCCTTGCTAGAGCAGGTTCTCCTAGAGTAGATCATACAGGAATATGCCCAGATGGATTTGGAATATCTCCAGAGGAGATTCCACACCTCTCTGGGCAGCCCATTGCAGTGCTGTTACCCTCTCCATAAAATTATTTTTTCTTATGTTCAAGTTAAATCTCCTACGTTCCAATTTATGCCCCCTGTTCTATCACTGGGCACCACCAAGAAGACCCTGGTAAGGCTCCTGTACAAATCCATTATACAGGAAGAACAACCTCTGTCCCTTACTGTTAGGGAACTGCTATATTAGATAATTTTCTGTAAAATGAAAGATAACATTTCTCCTCTCAAGCCTTTGCTACCCGTGTGCTTAGATACATACACTCTTAAGACCACCCAACTCTGCTTTCATCTCAATGTGTGTTAGATCCATGTGTTGATATGAAAAGCACAGTAAAGCAGTGCATGAAACTAGAACTCGACATAAAACTGTCCTGTACAATTCATAAGCTTCAAGGAAAACAGTCACAAAAACTTGCATACAGATTTCAGGGGAACTTTAACAAATTAAAGCATTGATAATGTGAGCTTAAGGCATGCCATTACTGCAACAAGCTTGTTCAAAGGCCTTTCAGAGACAAAATAGTGAAGCTGTTTTATCTAAAAACCAGAAAAGGTTTTGGGACTCAATAATCCTCAAGTAAAAGCAAGAAAACAGTGAATCCAAGAGCACAAGTGCATCGCACAAATTAACATACTTTAAGTCAGTCTTAAACCCATATAATTCGATTTCTCACAGTGTTATTTGGTAAGTTCTTAGGTTCAATTTTCTGTGAGAAGATAACCAGACATGCTCCCATTTCTGATAGGAAGATTAAAGACCTAATAGCACAAGGAAAGAAAATCCTACATGACTAAAGCACTTCAGGCGTCCAACTGCCACTAAATGAACACAATCCTTGCATGGCAATGACCAGTCATCGTGGCCATTCTGAAACACTGCACCGGTCCAAATGATACTTATGTAAGAGACAAATGGCTTAAATCCTTCTGACAGAAATCAGGATCTTCTTTTTTCATATTGGGATCTGACTCTAAGCTACCAATACATTCTGTCATTCCAGAAGTGATTTCTCTGCACAAGTCTTGAGAAAAACTGCAGAACTATGCATGGAGGAAGCTTCTGTCATTGCACATACTGTAATCGTTTCAAATCAGTATGAGATGTTGTTACTGCAGTGACTGGCAATCCAGAAATGTTTCAGACAGGTGAAGTTCTCACTATGTGGCCTCCTAAGCAGAGGTGCAGAGACACATCTCAGAGAATTTTTCACATCAATTAAATCACATTGGACAATTTGTCTAAAGTAATTTTGGTGAAATGAAATATATTCCTTTACTCTATCCCTGCTCATCTCTTATTTCTCTTGTGATCGAGACGCACAGCTGTTAAGAGTACGTAACTTGACAGTTTAGGCAGAAATATTTTACCTGAAACATCAGGCACAGCTCTTCCCAGTGAGACTCCACGGGTACTTTATCTTTTCTTTACCTTTGCTACAATAAATTACTTTTTTGTTTTAGTCGATTACAACCTTGAGTTGTCCTCAATGTAAAACATTTAATTACCACACTTATTTCAACTTTAGTTAGAAAACAAATTACATCAAACCATTGAAAGAAACATTCATTTAATAACCCAGTATTTCCTTAAGGTAAGAAAAGCCCCAGACTTTATGGTATAAGGATAAAATCATTTTTACATTTACAAGTATAAATGCTTGTTCAGTTGGGCAACAACCTTTCCACCAACTGTTATCAGTAGAGAGAATTATTCATCTAGTTCACCTTAAATCAAGAAATCATTGTATCTGTCGATGAAATTTTATTTTTTTTTAAATCTGTTCTTTACTTTTCTGTTAATATATTTCTTATTTTAATAATAATATCCTTATTTTATGTTTTTCACTTTAAGAGAAATAAGCTAAACCAGGATAGGGAGAACTACGATGATAAACAGACTTACACAGTGCTTGAACCTGTGTGCAAAATACTGTGTTTCGAATGAGCCTGCACTTAAAAAAACCTTCCCAAAACTTACAGGGGCTGAGCTTTTACTGTTGTGTTAAATCATCCTCCTGCTTATTTTCTTATCAGTGTAGCATCAGTGCATAAACACACAGTCAGAAAAAAAAACACACACACTGAATTTTGCTGAGCAACCATATTAGCTTCATGAGGGGACACAAAGTGAGGCGTTCAAAGAATAGTCAGTAATTCTGAATTGCAGAAATAAGAATTGTGCTCTTACCATGTGTTTCTGCACTTATAAAGACAGACCCTGGCATTCTTTTGCTCTTCATGGAGGGTCTTCTCACACTGAACTTAGCATCAGTCCCCCTCTTGCTGGAAACTCCTTATTCAGTTTTAATCTAATACTGACGATTATTACTAAAAGGATAGACAGAAAAGTAGGAGTGAAATGAGAACACAGAACTTGAAAAAGATTATTCTTATCAGCGTTGGAGAACAGTCACATAGCAGGAGGTCAACCTCGGCAAATTCCTGGTTGCCCTCAAGGTCCTTATACGTTTGAACAAAGAAACCAGCTACTGGTATACTGGCCAAAGGGGGGAAAACACATTTGAACTCCAACACTGCTTACAAAGTAGTGTGTGAACATTTCCCAAGGACTGATAAACTCTGGAGGCAAATTGTCCTGTTGAGACTGCAAGAAGTGATACACTCACAACACTAACTGCTTGTCAGAAGGACAAGGCCATGGGCCAAACACCAACAACAGCTTGTACAACTTGGATCCCATCTGAGCAGACAGTGGCTGGTACATGCAGACAAAGACCTCACCATCATTTGCAGATCTGAGGAGACAACATTCTATTGAAGTTCCTCCTCAACACCTGCCTAAAAGCCCCTGGGTAGACAGCCCCATGGGCTCCTCCTATAAAGTAACTATAATCAAGCACTTGAGTAAACAGCGATGGCAATAGGTAAACATGTTCTGTGAATTATCTGCTATTAATAACAGAGGTTTGGTTTGCTTACTAATTACATCTTAGTGAATATTTTCCTAAGCAATATTGGTTGCGATTTGTAATCCTCTTGACATGTTCTGCTACTGAAGAGGGAGTTCACTGGCTGACAAAGAGCTAGTATAATGGTTGTTTGTGGAGATGACACCAAAAGAATCATGATCCTAATTTAATACAGTTTTCCAGGTCTCCAGTAGAGAAGGTATTAGCCATGAGCAAAGCTTGAGGAGTGTGCTGGCATTCATTGAGCTCCAAGGAAAATGGTCTTGCTGCCAAATGTAATTTTCCCAGCTGCCAGTAAGGCTTGGTTAGTCCAGAGTCCTGTGACCTTGGACAGAAATGAAACACTTGCAAACACAAGAGTCGATTGGCACCCAAGAGAAGGGTGAAGCACAGAGGTAAAACAAAAGGATATTATGTTGACAGAAGCTGCTTTTGTGGGGCAAACAAAAGCAGGAATGTAATTTTTCAGAGTTTTGATTACTTGAATTGAAATAAGCTGCTGACTCAACAGCACTGGCAGCAGATGCCTAAGACAGAAAAAAGGTTCGGAGGGTTTGAGTGAGTAAAACACAAAAAATAGCTGGTTATTTTATTTTCTATTATTCATCACAGATGGCTGTTGAATTGCCTTAGTGTAGGTAGTAAAAAAGTTAACCAAAACCTGGAAGTAAACAACCAACCTATCTTTCCTACTCTTTCCCTTGTTATTTCTATCCTGGCCACATACGATTGGCACCAGTGAACTGGATGATCCCAGGCTTGCTTTATCCTCTTTGAAAACCAGAGCTGACACCATGCATTTAGCTCTGTTTTCAAACGTGACCACTCAAATGCCTGAAATTTCACAGCTCATTTTTTTCCAGTCACAGCAATAACACATTATTAGCCACTGCAGCTGCAAGAAAGTAAATTTAAAAGGCAGATCCAGCCAGAGATTTAAAATTTACATGACTGTATTGCAATGTATGTGGCACTGTTATCACACTTGTTCATGACATTATATTAACATGCAATTAAACAGCCTCACAATAAGAAATTGGTCAGGACCTTTTGTCCTACCAGTACACCAGAACAGTGAGTACTGCGAGCTGGAACTCCCATTACACCAAGCATAGCAATGCTAGGAACTGTGAGCCATAATTTTAGCTACAGGAGCTATAAGCCTTTATTTCCTCATTTAGAAAATGTTTATCATATATTAAACTGACTCTAGAAAGAGACCCTTTCATTTGCACATCCTTGCTGGTTACTTGTGTTTCATCATGTCTCTTTTCTGCTTGTCCAGCTCCGTCTCAAATCTCTCCCCAGGACAACGACAATGTATTGTGCGAGAGTGAATCAAGTTAATAGCTCTGCTGGCTGCATTTATGACGCACCAAAGAGTTGTAAGAGGAAAATGCAACTATAGAGACAAAATGTTTCTTCATTTAAAATCTCTGTTCTTTTAGGTCCTTTTTTAATTTTATATATTTTAGAGTTATGCTTCCTGGATCACATGCCTTCATCCACAGAAAATCTGTAGGAATTCTCTTAGGGTGGTAGGAGTTTTATTTGCTTAACTCACATCAGATGTCTTCCCTATGACAGAAATTAATGTCAAGTGTTGCTGATTCTGTTCGGCTCTAACAAAAGTAAGCAACAAATAATGAAGAATAGACTGGACAAACACTCAAAGGAATTTTTTTTTTAGAAGAAAATGGGGAATCAATTGGAATACAGGCATGAAAATATTTTATGAATGTTATTTTCATCAGGTTATACTGCTTAACTTACTGCTTTTAAAAGCAGAAAATTCTTATTCTTGGTCCAAGGTATTTTACTGCTAGCATGTTCAAAATAAGTGATTATGAGCTGCTTATTGCAGGGGTCTGGACTAGACGGTCTTTGAAGGTCCCTTCCAATCCAAAGCACTCTCTAAGTATGTGATCCAGGACATAGTCAATCACAGGAGTGCAACACTTAAGTGAAATTAGTAACTGAATATCTACTCCAAATGCATTATCTATGCCCTTTCTTCCTAATGTATATGGAAAAATAATAATAAAAAAATAATCAGCTGTGAAGAGCATCCTTCATCTGCTAATATCTCAACTACCTACTTAAATCACCCAAATGCCCTCAATCAAATGCAGCCACCATGACCAGAACATGTTAGTAGCTTGGTAGAGCCATCTACTGATTAAAGAGAAGAAAAGAATAACAGTAAATTATTCCTTTCATCACTGATATCAGATTAGGCAAAAAGCAAATATGAGAGGAGTGTATTACTACTGAAAAAGTTCCTCTTCAGCTTGAAATTTGTTAACTAATGATAAATCAAACAAAAGTTCTGGGCAGCTGAACCATAATAAAGGACTAGACTTTAAACTAATACTTTGGTTCTTGTAATTCTTCAGAGTAATTTCTTTAGACAAAGCAGGTCTCGTAGCTAAAACAATTGTGTGCATGCTGTAAAGCTTCACAAAGGTTACATTATCACAAGGCTTGGAGTAAAACGGGAGATAGTCTGGTCTGGTACATTTAGTACTTTCTGACTGGATAAGAGTATTCTGTCTCTTGTAAAATTTGTGGTTTTAATTTAGTACACTAGTGCTGTTTTTAAAAGACAATGTAATAGAATGAGCAATCAATAACATGCATTATTCCACAGTTTTTGACGCGTGTTAAAATACAAGCTGCTTATTTCAGCAGTTTGATATGCCAGTGGCATAAAATACTGAATTTTTAATTTATTTTTTAAATGGAGTATTACTTTAAACTAATATACACTATGGGAAAATGAAAGCCCAAACAATACTTTGCGTTTCTAAAACTTTATTCTCCACATTTTAATTCTATATCACTAAAAATATAAGGAGAAGAAGGTCTCAAGGAAAAGAAGAATGGGAAGCAAAATAAAATATAAACTCACATGACCATTAAAAATAAAACAGTATACTTTAGACTCATCATACATGTAAATCACTGCATACAGTTCAAGCATAAAGATGATTTTTTTAAAATTACTGGTAAAAACCATAGAACTATGAACGCAACATTGTGAGCACAGATATCCAGATTAAACAGTTAGGAAGAGTTAATATTTTTACAACAGCATCCGTTATCTAGGTCAAGAACACAGTAGTTTGTTTTCTAGTTTGTCTTATCAAAATCTTACTGGTTTCTATTTTTTGTTTCACACTACCATGAAAGAAAAAGGCAGAGTAAAGGGTTCATGATTGTGCTGCCACTGCTATTTGACTGAAAACCTTCTCCTATGTTAACAGAGCTCACAGATACCTTTTGGTAACAGTTTCTTGGCAACAGGAAGGAAAATAAGTAACTTTCTCTTTTCTTTATTCCACACATTGAAGCATGCAGATAGAGACTTAAGAGAGACCATAGACATATGCTACTGTAGATCATTTCACATTTTTCATAACTCTCGTTAGAAATACCTTGCTGTTCAAACTTTAATAAAATCAGCAGGGTTTAGGTACATTTTGTCTCATCTGTGGGCAACAGAACCAGGGCAGATAATAGATTCTGAATCACATTGCTTAGACAAATAAATGCTACCTGTTCTGTGGATACACACACAAAAGTTTGACAAATAACTTGGCAAAAAGAAGGTTGTTCTTGTGAGCTGAACTTGCAATCCTTTGAGATTTTTAAAAACACAAAGAGATGAAGCCATTCTCTGTTTGGACTTAAGAGTGCATCTCGCCTGTACGCCGATTAGTTTTGTCTAACAATGACCTTGCTGATGAAAGTCTTCTTTTGCTCGTTCTCAGCCTTTCAAGGCCAGAAAAAAACAGATATTAAGGACTACTATACAGGGTGAAAAGCACATTGAGCACAACTCAAAACTGACTTCTATCTTAAAAATCTTTTCTGTTATGTATGTATAACATCATGTACCGTAACCTCTATTTTATATACTGTCCTACACCAATGTGGAGTTACAACTTACTTAACTGAATCAAAATTGGTCCAAGGAATAGAGAAAATTTACAAAGTAGACTAGTAATCGAAATAGAAATGGTTATCATTACTATCTCTGGCATCATTTCCATTTAAACTTTAGAGAAATTTAATATAATTACTATTAGCTTTCTTAGTACATTTGATTAATATTGAGACTCCTGAGCATTAGTAAACACTGGATTAAAGCACTGTTCTAAGATACTTCAACTATTGCTTTTATCTTTCACACACATTCAGCTATGTAGAATGTTTTATGCAATGTGAGGTGGAATACATTGCTTAAAGAGTATACTCAAGACATACTCAAGTATGAAAAATGAAATGGATCTCAATCATCTGCAAGCATAAAATCTATTTGGAGTTTACAGTGGCATCTACTTTTTGCTCAGCTAATATCTTAGATTTTCTTCCCCTCTAAGCTGTATCTCCAGCATATGAAAATCACGGTAAGACACAGAAAACTGGCAGTTTCCAGACTGATACAGTAAGTACAAAACACATTTCCATGTATTTTTTCTTTTAGCTTTTTGGACATAAACAACCATATAGTAGCGCTATTTGGCATTTTTATTACTACTAGATAAACACAAATACAAAGAGTGATTTTAACTTACAGTTCAGAAATGACACAGTGTGTTAGGAGCGTACTGAGCTACTCTATTACACTATAATAATATACTGCATTAAAAATAATCATGTGAGGATGTCTCAGTTCAAGAGCTAAACTTCCCAAAATTTTAAATGCAATGGTTTATTTGGCGGACAGTGAAGCTTTTGTCTTATTCACAACCCTAAATGAAATGACAGCTCAGTGAATACACTTTGATATTAAACCTAAATTTTAATATCAGGAAGATACTACCACTACTCATGTAAATAATCTTCAGCTGTCAAAAACAACTGACACTGCTTCTTTTATATGCTCAGCTCAACTCAACCCCAGACCTGACACAATGAAATCTAATAGTTGCATCTGTCCTTCTCCACAAGATAAAAAAATTGGTATTTAAGAGTGATGTAAATCAGTGAGGTGAACATCCAGCAATCACATCAGCTATGGGCTTCTTTCAGTACTAGCTGTGCAACGCATAACTCAGAATTAATAATGCTCAAAGAAAGGCAATTCATTAGCCCAAGAGGGGAAATCTAACCATGCCACGTGGTGAAATACTTCATCATCATTTGGGGCTACAGAGGAGCCTGCTGTTTGTCCTCACACTCCTCGTGAAAGTGTGACTGTTTCTCTCTAGTTAACAAATTTTAGCTTGCATTAAACCTTATCAGTAAACATGGCAGCACTGCAAAATCAGCAATTAAAGCCTCAATAGCTTCCCCCAATTAGAGCTGTTGTGTGCCAAGAGCTACAGCGGAGACAGATTGTGCGCCGGGTTTATTAACTCATTCCTTTTGCTTTGGAGTAGCTAAGTGCCTCTTTTCTGGCCACATTAAAATAGATATAGTTGTTTTACAGTGACATACACCTCTGCCTTAAAAGAACAAAACAAACCCCTCAGAAAGCTGTGAATTTTTCATTTAAGGGTGTTCACAGCTAAATTCAAGTGACTACTGTCTCTCTGAGGTGCAACCTGTCCACTGCTCTACCTGTTGCTATACAGAGAGCACTTCTTTTACTGGCTTCAGTTTCGAACCACCTAAACCACATTGGTTTTCCACCTCTGTTCACACCCTCAGCCCCTGTCATTGCTTTCCCTGGTCCCAACAAACTGTGTCATACAAGTGCTCTGATGAGGACGTCGTTCACATCAGTGACCATATCTTCACCATCAGGAGGGAAAAGGGAACTGCTTGAGAAATCCGTTTCCATTGACACAATAGAACCACAGAATAGAATCACAGAGTATCTTTGGTTGGAAGTGACCTTTAACATCAAGCCAAATCTTCAAACCAGCACTGATAGGTCACTCCTAAACCAGGGATGGTGACTCCACCACTGCCCTGGGAGGCCTGTTCCAATGTTTGATAACCCTTTTAGTGAAAAAATTCTTCATAACATCAGGCCTAAACCTGCTCTGGTGCAGCTTGCAACAAACTCCTCTGGTCCAATTGCTTACTACCAGGGAGAAGAGGTTGAACACCTCCTTGATCCAAACTCCTGTCTGGGAGTTGTAGAGGTCTCCTGTCAGCCTCCTTTTCTCCATACTAAACGGCTACCTCTCATAGGACTTGTGCTCCAGACCCTTCATATTTGAGATGCAACCTCACCAGTGCCGAGTACAGGGGAACAATCACCTCTCTAGTCCTGCTGGCAGAAGTAGATGATAAAATTAGATGGAGAGAAATCTTTCAGTGAAAAAAACAACATGAAACTTTGAAGGACAGCTCTAGCACTTCACACATTGGACTGTAACCTCTTTCAGGCAGAGACCATGACATTGTTCAGCGTTTCTGAACAACAGAACAGACAGCACGGTTCGACAGTGATTAGTTTGCACTGCAGCATTAGAAATCATGAACAATCATAAGCAGTGGTGCTACAAAGTGTTGAATATCTTCAGAACCTTTTTCATTTAAATGCAGATAAAGGAGGAGGCCTCCCAGAAACCGTACCATGAAAGTCAAGATTTCCTTCAGCAAGGGAATACACTTTTAAGTCCAAATGCAAGCAAGAAAATGTCATTCCACACATCTGTCAGGATAACCAGAATGCAATATTAACAGCAATTCGCACAACAGAGTGCATTTAATAAGATCATTAATATTTCAGACTGATTTTGAAACAGAAGAAAAAAGGAGAACCCAAGATGCATATGTAACAAAATCTATATTTCATGAACCTTAATTGCTGTAACTGGGGCACAGGGATTAAAGGCCTATGCCTGAGGCATCTGGTCCTGAGGAAAAGGTATTACACAGGCATTTCAATTTTTTGTTTCAGAAATTAAGTTTTTTAACCCTCCTGATTCTGAAGAAAAGCTGAAACAAAAGCTGAACAGATTCAATTTATGTGGGATATGGGGTACATTCCTAAAATTCCTGTTCAGCTCAGATTTTCATAGCATTTCCTGGGATTGACAGAACTGTACTCCATGAAATTGCTGTAACAAATGATTGAATGAAACCAGATCAAAATGTTTACATGGACAGCTCTGTGGCTGTCCCCATAAACACACACTGTCAGGGATGTCAGGGAAGACCAGGGCCTTTTTAGCAGAGGTCTTTGTATATAAATTCACTGCAAGAGTGATACTAAAGACTAATACTACAGATGATTAAAAATTGAACATCTCTTCATAACTATGTGTTGCCAGTTGAGCTTCTTCCATTACCACTGCTACAGTCACCACCATCCTAGCAGCTTTGTGGATTGCTGCCTTTGGCTTTACAGCTCTCGCAGGCTGACTACAAAGGGCAGCAAGTCCCATTCCCCCCTTCAAATCCCCTGGTTTAATTCAGGTCACCCATTCTACATTCCACTCAGCAAGCCCAGCTGTGGCACCACTGGGGGTTAGCTCAGGTCAACGGAAATCAATATCATTTACAACCTTTTACATTTTCCTGGACTGAAAAGTCTGGCAGATACTGAAGGAGGCTGAGGTTCGCTCTCATATGCTTTTCTACTGACAAGTACATGTTTGGCCCATTAGCTCGACCCTTTTTAATTAGTACAAGTAAATCAATTAGGAAGGGTACCTGTTGGTTTAATTGTGAACAGGTATTTACTCGCCAGTAATTTCCAGATTGCAGAAAAGAAAGGTGTTAATTTTGCTATCAGAGCATCAATTATTTTACTACAGACTGGTCTAGGAAATGTTTCAACTAACTCAGATGGGGGAAGAAAAAATAAATCTGAAGAACTCAACAAGAGGCATCACCTCACTACATTTTTAAATGCACTTTTGATCAGATTTCAGTAAAGACTCACCTTGAATATTGCTTTTTAGAAGAAATTACTAAAAGCTGCAGAATAACTTTATGCAGAAACGTGGCAAAATTAACCAAACTGTTCAGAGGAAGAAAATAAACACATAAATAAATAACTGGCAAAAATGATTTTATATGACTCCAAGAATTATGGAAAACACATCTCAAAAAAAAAATGCAACCTCTGAGATCTCTCAGGACATAAATTGCATTATGGCAGGACTGTGTCAAAAACCGTGTTAAACTTGTGTCAAATATATTTACAAATAAAGTTTATTTTTCTATTTTCTCCTGCAGTTCTAAAAATCCCAAAGCACTTCACCTAAACACCGCAGGTATATTATCGTATAAAAGCTGCCAGAGTAATACTTATCCTCAAATAAGTGCAGTACAAGGCCCACCAGTATAAATTTTACTCTCACTGCCTATAAATCTCATCTAATTCTAGTTCACAGCTATATTCCTCCTTATGTCTCATTGTGTGGCTTCAGTTTTCAAAGCAGCTCCAATGCCTAACTCCTGTGGTTTAACCCTTGTCCTCCACTGTCTGCTAAGTTGTTAACTTTAGCTACAGCTCCCTTTCAGGATTTGCCAGCATTGTCTTCATCCTAAATGATTAGGAAGTGTTTGACAACAATCACCTCTAATGATGCTCTAGAGGCATTCAGACCTAATTCTTCAAAATAACCTGATTCTTCTGAAATGATTGTGACCCAGTAATACTCTATTTGGCCTCTGGGTCCTGGGCAATGCCTGCACCATGCAATGGCTCATGTTCTAGAAACATATCTACTCTATGTTTAAAAAACTGCAGTCTTCTGCTTTAGCAAGAACTCTGGGGCCATAAAAATAATTGCATGCCTGTTCTTCTGCAATGACATCAGAACAGAGCAGTCTGGATCCCTTCTTTTCCTCCTTATGCCTTCTGCTATATTTTTAATATTCATACATTCAAGACATCTCACACTATTATTGGGAATAGCTGCTGTCAGAGATCCTGTTCCAACAGGAGAAGGTAGATCTTAGAATTTTTTACTCTGCTTTTTGTAAATCTCACTTTCACTAATTGACACAGGCTAACTTTTACATGCAAATGTGGATTTACTGCTGAGAAACTTTTTGCCTGTTGCACAGCTTTTCCTGCAAAAACGTTTGATCTTACAACTTGCCAGAAGCAGTTAAAAACGTACCTGCACAGACCAGTGAGAGGCAATGAAAGGAATGATCACGAATGCCAGAAATGGCTGATCTAGTTCATCTACACGTTCTCATTTACAGCAAAAAGTAGGGTATTTGCCTATTTTTAACTTTTCACTTGTCCTTCAGGTTGGGTCTACATTAGAATTTTTCTTATTTAAAAACCCCTATAACTCAGGATTGTTCATTTATTGGAGAAAGGGAACACGATGAAGGAACTGGGATTCATTAAACACATTAGGACCTGAATACTTTACTACCAACAACTATGCGTTGACACTAGAGAAGCTTAAGAGTATATGCAATCAATACTCATATCAGTAAAGGCTACCAGGTATCCCTGCAACCTTTTGCTTTGAGCTATGGCCTGCTGAAGAGAATACAAACCTTTCGGTGATTTTATAAGGCTGCATAAAAAATATATGTATATTTTTTTTTTTAATTAAAGGCAAACAAGTACCCTGACAATACAGGCTGTCAAAAACCTTCTGGAAGTGCTCATGCTAGAATTACTATTCTGGAAAACTATAATTTGGTATACGTTTTTTGTTTTTAACCACAGTTTTCTTGTGCCACAGACCTCCCTCTACGGGACCACTATGGCTAGGTATTAGTACTGCTTAGCACAGAGCTTCACATAAGCCAAGAGGGTAAGAGATTTCCAGACTGTTTTGTGGAAGAACATGCTGTTCATAAAATTTGCAGGTGAGAAAACTGATGTCTTCTCAAAATTTGCCCAATGCTACACTGCACTAGGAAAGGACAAAGATATAGTAGCATCTCTAACCCTTCCTCCCTGTAAAGTAAGGATGTTGCATGCTGTGACAGATATTGACTCAGACTGGCTAATTTCTGCATGGCTGGGGTCTGAACATTACATCCACAATTGCAGACCAGTAGCCTAGCAGTTATAAAATTGTCACATGGATCATATTCATCTTTCAGAATTGTTCTGCTGGGTAAGATGTGAATAATTCTTTTCAATATACATTTAACATTTTAAGCATCTACTTTTAAAGGTGAACCCATTCAAGACTTTAGAATTTGTGCTACAACTCTGTCTCAAAGAAGGCAAGAGAGACATAAAGCCTATCAACGTCACCAGTTTCAGATGTTTTGCATTCCTCTTAGCGACATCTTTCTCTCAGATGAAAACTAATGAGCAATTATTTCTATCAGTAAAATCTGTGGGGAAAATGCAAAACATTTTCATTACATACAAAAAAAATTAAAATAACTCTAATACCTGAACAAATCCTGACTGCAAAAGGAGATATTTCATAGAATTATTCAAGGAAACATGCTTTTCAGCCAAAAATAACACTCTTCATACAATATTAACATAGACAGTGACCCTGCCTGAGCAGGGATTGGACCAGATGACCTCTAAAGGTCCCCTCAAATATCAGCCATCCCATGGTTTCTGTGACTCAAACTACTTAAAATAAATTATTAATTATTGCAGTGTTTTCTATACAGTGGTAGAACCTAATAACAGTTTTGACCACTATCAGTGCTGGACAACCTACAGATCTAAAATGAGAACTTACCAGGCAAAATAAAGAAGTGGTGGATAAAGAGAGATTACACTCATTTTAAAGACAGAATAGTTAAGCTCAGAAAGCCTGTTTCCCATTTACGCTAACAGCATTCTTCACCATGCTGCCAGCATAAAGGGCCTTAATGCAGCTTTAAATTTAATTTATGTAGTGTACAGTGGGCTTAGTATAATTGGAATAAGGCTGGATAGAATCAAAGTGCTCAAGATTACAAATTACATCTCCAAAAGACTCAGATTTAACTTTTTCCATCTATAGTCCAACATGTAAGTACAAAGATCTGTCTCATAGAAAGAGTTTCTTTCATTAGCAATGCAAAAAACTCCCGAAAGCTTACTATATAGTTTAATATATATATATAGTTTAAAATACAAAGACTAAAAACAAAACCCCAAAACAAAATCATTAACATACTTTATTTTACTACCCTTCTTGCTACAACTACAGAAAATTAACCTTCTAGCTTTGTTGACATGAAAACACATCGACACAGACACAAATATTTTTCTCTGTAAAGGCAAAAAGCAACAAAAAACCCCATTTTTCTGCTGCCTTATAGAAAGTCTACATCCTGCTGAGTAGTCACAGAAACAGTTTAAAAGTACCATTTCAAGAAGAAAAATAATTATCATTCAGGGAAAGTATTTCTACTCTAACTGTATCAACAAAAACTACTTTCATCAGCAAAACATTTTCATTTGAAAGTACCTATTATCATACTAATCTAACGATTAATAATTTAGAATCTTAACTCCAGTTAAAATGGAAGTTTTCTTCACTCTTTGTTAAGCCTCATAGATTTTATTTTTTCAAATTCTCTCATCATATTTGAATAACGTAGCACATTTATTGTACCAATTAAATACTTTATCAAAGACTGCCTTCTTTACAAGTAGTCCAATAGGTAACATAAAGTAAAATCAGTGATAATAACTTTAGATTATATTTATCCCAATGCCTACAGGCCAACTGCAAGCAGTCTCTTCTTTCTAGGTACTGTAAAAAACCAGTAATTATGACTAGTGCTTCAGAACACACTTTTTTATTATTATTTGGTACGACTTCATATGTTATTTTCCCTTTGTAGGGAAAAACAAAATGTTTGTGCAAGAAAAAAGCATTAGCAATTCACTCTGAGGGCAGGTGACCTCAGGGCAACACCGTCTAAAACAAATATTGTGAGGAGAAAGAACAGAGAGTATAGAAGTGTCATGAGCGTCCTGTTGAAAAATGGTCTTAATTTGGCTCTACGGTAGTGAATAATCCTTTTTTATGAAAATTTGTTCTTAAATTTTTATGCTATGAATGCGTAGGGGAGAATCATAGGATGGCTTAGGTTGGAAGGGCCCTCAGAGATCATACCAAACAGGTATTTATAGAATGACAGAAGGGGTTGCGTTGGAAGACACCCTAAAGATCATCTAGTTCCAACCCCCCTGCCATGGGCCAGGACACTCTCACTAGATCAGGCGTCCCAAACCCCTATCATCCTGGCCTTGAACATATCCATGGTAGAAACACTGAAGGACTTTTCCTCCAGCAGGTAGGCAGTGAGTAACTATTTTCCCCCAGATCTAGTCAGCACCATGTGTTTCTAATTTCTTACTGACACTGTAATGAACAAAACCTTTCCAAAGTTTGGTTCAGAAAAGCTGGAGATGAAGAGGGCCAGTTTGCCAACTGAACAACAGAAAGAAAGAAGATCAATCTTTTAAAAGATTTATTCACTTTCATTAATTAACTTCCTAATTTATGTGCATCTGAAGTGAACCGTAATTCCTCTGAGGCTCTATTTGCATGGTCTTGTAACCTCTCAGTATGACAGCAATGACATGTTTCACACATTACAATTGTTAAATCACTGCAAAATCCTGAAGACTTACTTTGTAGTGTTCACTGGCAAGAACTACATTTCTTCGTTACCTTGCAGACTGCATAATTTTTTCCTTTGTTTCTAAGAAGAATTTTATATATCACTTTCATCTTCAAAACTCTTCAATTTTACACTCAGCATTCCAAGAAAGCTATCTTGGTTGATAAGAATACTCATGCAGTCCACAGATTCAATGCTCACACCAGCTGAAAATCACTAATCTCTTGACTTTTACCAGGTTTTGAGTTACAAAAGGAAAACATGAACAGAAAAAGCAGGGTGTCATGGGATGAAGCCCTGGAGGGAAGAGGTGCCCAAGGGAGCTGGTCTTTATTCGAGGACCAACTCTTTCAAGCCCAGGAGCAGTGTGTTCCAAGAAAGAAGGCAGTGGGCAAGAATGCCAAGAGGCCAGTGTGGATTAACAAGGTGCTCCTGGACTTACTTGGGTGTAAGAAGAAAGTCTATAGGCAGTGGAAGCAAGGACAGCGGAAGCAGGGAAGAATACAGAGGATTTGTCCATGCAGCCAGGATGCAGATTAGAAAAGCGAGAGCAGAAATAGAATTAAATCTGGCCAGGGGGATAAAGGGAAACAAGAAGGGCTTTTTTGCATCCATCAGTAACAAAAAGCAAGCTAGGGGTGACACAGGGCTTTTTGAGAGGGAAAATAGAGACCTGGTCACAGGTGATATGGAGAAAGCTGAGATGCTTAATGATTTGTCTCAGTCTTCAGCAGCAAAGGCTCTAGCCACTCCACCCAAGTCCCAGTACACAGAGACAGGGTGAAGTATGACCCAACCACTTCTAGTGAAGATCAGGTTTGAGACCATGTGAAGAACCTAAA
>VZRI01004686.1:462227-499761 GCA_013397515.1 Upupa epops
GGTAATGAGTGCTCCCTCAGCAAGTTTGCCGATGACACCAAGCTGTGTGGTGTGACGGACATGTTGGAGGGAAGGGAGGCCACTCAGAGGGACCTGGATCAGGCTGGAGAGGTAGGCCAGTGCCAATCCTGCCTCGGGGTTGAGGCAATCCCAGGCACAAATACAGGCTGGGTACTGAACTGATTGAGAGCAGCCTTGAGGAGAAGGACTTCTGGGTGTTGGTCGATGAAAACATCAACATGAGTCAGCAATGGCCAGAAAGCCAACCATTCTCTGGGCTGCATCAAGAGAAGTGTGACCAGTAGGTTGAGGGAGGTGAGCCTCCTCCTCTATTCTCTCATGAGACCTCATCTGGAGTATTGCATCCAGTTCTGGAGCCCCCAGCACAGGAAAGAGATTGAGCTGATGGAATGAGTCCAGAGGAGGGCCACCAAGATGATTGGAGGGCTGGAGCACCTCTCCTACGGGGACAGGCTGAGAGAGTTGGGGGCTGTTCAGCCTGAAGGAGACTCCAGGGGGATCTTCTAGTGGCCTTCCTGTACCTGAAGGTGGACTACAAGAAAGCTGGGGAGGGGCTGTTTCCAAGGGTTTGGAGCAGTAGGACCAGGGGTAATGGTTTCCAGCTGGAAGAGGGGAGGATTAAACTGGAAATCAGGNTCTTTAAGGTCCCTTCCAACTTGAACCATTCTAGGAAGCTATCAATTTATGTGATGCAAGAGTCAAGACACAGTTACTGCAAACTCTGTTCTCCTTCAATTCTTCTAAGTTTGCAATTTGCCCTACTGTACAGAAACTTTCTCCACAAGATTAGAAGGCTTCCTTCTGTATCTTTGTTGACCTTATTAAAGAAACTTCACGGTATTTGGAGATAAACTATGTAGTTTATCTGGAAACAAGAATTATAGAAATATACCAACATCTCAAATCTTAGAGCTGCACTGCAAGTTGAAGAGATTAAAAACACAAAATGCAGCAGTGCACCTACAATTATTATTAACAGTAGTATTTTAAATATACAGTAAAATACCCACATTTTGCTTCAATGAGTATCAATTTAAAGAACAGTGACGGGTGTAATTCAGGATCCATACATATTAATTTTTTACCTAAACAAAGAGTGTTTTACCTCACCTGCTCTCACTGCACACACCTCTACATTAACCTACAACATGACTTCAAGAGAAGCTGTTCAACTAGCAGATCTTTTATACAATCTAAACTAAAAGACAAACTTTCCAGTGGCATGGAGACCCAAAAAGTTCTTTACTTGTATTTAAAAAAGCAATAAGCACATTTCATAGCATACTTTTTTGGAAATTTCACATTAGCCTCTACCTAAAACGCATTCTCTAAACATAGTCATATATATAAATGTACAACTAACAACTGATTCACATATGCTGTTGCCTGAATATGTTGTTGCCAGGCAACTCCTATAAAGCATTTTGCACTGCTTGCAAAAATCTGAATGAATGATTCAAAGAGAGATTATTTCTAAAAAACCCAGGAAGAAAACTCACTACTGGAATGACATGAATAATTCCCTGTGTATTTCAAGGATTCACAGAGAATGTTCCTTCCATAATTACTGATTTGAGAAAGGAAACTCTCTTGATTAGGATTTGAAGGGCATTTTACAATAAGGAAATTCATGTTCTATGCATGCGACTAATGTTCTCACCTGGACTCTGAACCAAAGCCACCAAAGTTAATGGGCTACTTTCAATTGACTTCAGGGTCTTTTAATTGGGTCTTTAATGTCCTCCATAGGACAGGCTCCTACAGAAAATAAACACAAGGCCATTGCCTTGCAGGAGATACGAATAAACTCTCAATAAAATTTAATCATCTCACAACACTCAAATGAAAGGGATAAAGTCCACAAACCCTTCTTTCTGTAATATTCATACAGCCAAGGTAGAATTTCACTGTGGCTAATGACATTATACACACAGGCAAAACCAGAATGCATTGACAACGTGGATGTGCTTTCTGCAGAGGTGAAACTATTTTTCCTTTTAAATAAGGGCCTTTCCATTACAAAATTAATGGGCCTTTGGTTATCACACCTCTTGAGAATTAAGAGACAGAAAAGCACATCAAGAAGAGTAACTGGGAAACGTGCTGACCACAAGCCTGACTCACAAGTTTCTTTTAACACGAACATTTGCATGAGAAATTGTTGGACAGCTACAATATATTCCTTCCCATTTCCTGCACAATAAGCTTAATAGGAACTGGTCAAAAGCTCAAAATAATTGTTCATTCTAAAGCGACCAAATTAGAAATCCATCTATTTTCCATTTAACTCTTCAAGTCTACTCATGTAACTGTAGCAAGAAGTAGTATTGACAGCAGTAATAATTGGCATTTTGAATACTTTCAATATGAGGTAATAAATGAGACCAGCTTCTTTAATGGATTACTGTGAAATCCTTTTAATTCCATATCTCAAGTTGTCGAACTAGCATGAAAAAGGAAATCTATCACATGGAAGGAATCTGGCATCTAAATCCAGCAGTCTGAAGCTTTATAAAAATTCAAGTAAATTCAACATAAAGAGGAATCATGTTTTTGGAGTTTCATTTGACTTTGACGTAATTCATAGTTTAGGTCATCCACTGGGATGCAGTTATAAATGGCAATCTCAGGTCAAGCAGATACCCCATAAATAATAATAATATAAAACAATCTATGGAAATGAGATCCATTCCAGGCTGCACTATTCACTTGGGCTTGTTCATTTGTTTGCTTACTTCTTAGAATATGCTATGGCAACTCAGAGAAACAGAAGAACCTCTACTCTGCCCTCAGTATTCATCATGACACACTTGCAAAGCCACTGCCATCAATTAATGTAATCCCAGACTCAGGATGTTTCACAGATCCATTCACTTTCCTCACCCTAAATGTCTATCCAATATCAATTAAATGTTAGGATTTTGTAAGATACGTACTGCAGTATTTCAAAAGGAGCCAAGCTGCAATCGGAGGTTCATATTCAGAGTACAGTTATAACTGATTGATAGAAGACTGAGTTAACAGCAGAAGGAGCAACGCTATGCTCATTCCCAGAAAAGGTTCCTGTAATGCTCTAAAATTATGGTTAAAATTAGAGGGGGCTTATATGGTAAAACTTTTCATTTGGTGACTCAGGGCAACCTGTTATTTATTACTCAATCAAGACTGACTGGCAGGTATAATTTTCTCTTTGGATAGCAGTATTAGAATATAAGCTGAACCACTTAGGAAATAATTCTAGTCAGTATTTGGAAACACATAAAAATCGGTATTTGTTCACCAACTGAGTGAAAATTTCCCTTAGATCAAACTCTTTTGTTCTGTGGCCAAGGTGTGCCAACCCCAAAAAAAAAAGAGACAAAAACAAATAAACAAAAAGATTATGACTTCTAAGGTTGACACGGGTCAAAACAAGACTGTGGAGTAACACAAGGCTCAGTTTTAATTAGGCTTCCTAATATGACATCAAATTGTTTTTCTTCTAAAAAACAGCACTTCAACAAGGCATGAAATCCTCACAGCTTAGTTTATTAGGAGGCAACAAAGGGATTCCAATCTGCTGCACGAAAGTTTCAGCCTATGAGCACCGCCAGTGCAGTATAAAATTGTGTCATATGAATTTTAATGTGACACAAGTATGAAAGATTCCACAAGAACAAAGGAGGCACAGTCCTGCGCCACGCTACACAAATGACCTATTCTGATCTGAACAGCACACCACATTACAATCAAATTTATTTCAAAGGAGGGTCGCATGGGTCAAATGTAATGGCTGCAAGAATGAGGTATTTCCTTTACGTAGTATTAGAGAAAAGCAAAATATCAAACGGCACAGGAATGCCAGACCACTGAAAAGAAAGGCATGTTTAGGCTGCAGGCAAACAGATTTTTAAGAGATGGTTTGATTTAATTACAATTACCCCCACTGACTACAGTTTCTAAGTTTCAAAGATGCTGCGATACCTCCATGAAGGTGTCATGTGCACATGAGACTCTCTGCTACATAGGTTTTAACATTAATTTAATATTTCAAGGCATAGAAATGTTTTCTATTACAGCCTGTCTCCTCACTTTTGTTAAACATGAGTCAAGTGGTCTAACTGGTTAGTTGTCTGTTCCTGGCCTGCCACCTACATGGCAGAAACCATGATACTCCCAGTGGAGGCAGATGTCAGATTCTAAACAACCACAGAGAGCTTGGTAGAGCTCCTAGTTTAGTCAAGGTGACTATCCAACTCTTTGTCAAAAGAAGTTATTTAACAACACAAAGACAGCAGAACAATGAGTTCTACTTGAAAATAACTTGGTTGACAGAAAATATAAAGAAGTCCATTAAGATGCAAATTTAGTGGTCCAAGAGACCTTGATTACGGTGAAGAGAAGACAAAACCTCCTGATGGTCAGATTCCCGAAACAAAAAAGGGTGGGCAAACTCTCCTGGTATTTCTTGTCACGTATTTCCAACAAGACTTAGGTCTCATCTTTTGACTTAAAGTAAACTTTCTGAACAGAATCGCTTCTTGGTGACGCTGACCACAAGGCTCAGAATGGACATGGGTCTGTCTTCTGTGGATTGGAGGCAACACTCAAGCACAGTGTGAACCCAGTTTACAGACAGGTGGAGACTAGGTAGCCAGGGTAACACACACTTAAAGCAAGATATAGCTGTAAGAAGTAAGAGGTATAGCTGTAAGAAGTAAGAGGTAAACATTTTATACCTTGTAAAAAAACCCAACAAAAATAAATTATAAAAAAATTCTATTTTACAGAGTACTAAATCAATAAAAGGAGGCAATCAGAAGAAAAGTTGAGTTAAGGTTTTGGCAATTAAATTCTTGGAAAACAAAATTATACCAGAAAAGTCACCCCGAGTCAAAAGTTGTTGATTTTGTTGTTTTGTTGTGGGTTTGTAGATTTTTTAATAAAATTAAATATGCCATAAAAAATTGTTCCACAATATCACGCCCCTTGGTTTTACCTGAAACTTTATAGGTTTCATTATATTGAAGTATCTTCCACTTGATTCCCAGCCAGGGCTCCCTCAGTCACAAAACAAGACAGAATAAAAGCTGCATTGGAAGAATTTCCGTAATGAGTTGGCTACCAGCCTAAAGGTTAGAATTAGTTTTATTGCCCAAGTCTAGCGCTAAAATTGGTATTAGTCACCTCGGCTCTCCAAGTTCTAATCAATCCACATTTCAGAAGGCATCAAAATATTCAAAGAATGTACAACACTATGGCCAAAAAAGAAATAAACACAAAAAATCAATAACTTCTAGTGTATAAGAATGAAACACAACCAGCAAGAGACAAAATTCTATTCAGACATTTCAAAATTATCTTAGCCTTAGCTTCCAGAAGCCAGAGCTCCTTTCCCTCCTTTCAACATTGTTTGGTTAAAAATATTCACTTGTTAACAGACATTTATATGCCTGAAAACTGATGTATTCACCTACATTATGACAGCTCCAATGTAATTTATGAAGGTGTGGACTTGGAGATAGACGTAAGGGAAAAACCTTTAATGTTTCACTCGATGAATAAAAATTGCATTAATTTAGAACTCCAGTCACAAGAATCCAATTAGCTATGGATGTATAAACACATATTCATACCTTTCAACCACCACTCATTTGAATTTTGATGCTATTTTCTATAAAATATAATCCATTTTACATTGTACTTAATAGATTTATTCAGATGTGCATCCCTGTATGTCATACTTAAGCTTATACTACCACCTGCCTGAGGCTGTGTAGTCTGAATTGTCACCCCCACACACATCTCTTCAGTGGAGAAAATCCTCCATAGACACTCCGTGAGTTGTTTTACTTCTGCTTAGTGTAGAAGTACAATTATCATTCCGACCACAAATAACATCCGCTCCAAGAAAATGTACTTGTATGTCTTGGACCCCCAAAAAAAGTCAGATTAATGTCATCACAACAAAATATTCAAGCTACTCAAGATATGCTGCGATGAAATATCACTATCTTCATAATTTCGTTTTCACAAGTCAGCGAGTATCACCTATGATTACTGTAATGGGAACTCTACATTTGTTGCATATGTGTTGTACGCACAAGTGTAAAAAAGAATCGATGTACATAGAGATAAACATCATTTCACACTTAAAGGACTCCAAGATACCTTCATACACAGATTTGCAAAGCATATAGTTTAACTCAGCTTCCAACTACCAACATCAAGGTGACACAAAACCATCATCTCACGGCTTTGTGTGGGGCCCATCTAATAACACTGCTGAGCTGGGGAAAAACTGATGAGCAAAGGTTAAGCAGAGGACTATCAGAAACAAAGTAAAGCTTTGAAATTGCCCCTTAAGATAGGACTAATGATTGACTGATGCATGGAGTGAGTCTGGGGTTGCAAAATCATTAATAGGAGCATCCATTCTCTCTGGATTAAGACATCTCTCAAACGTTTGGAGTTGGTACTACTAAGGACTCGGACCAAACTCTTCTGTTTTGGAATTAACAGCCCTGCCCAAGCAGCAAAGTGCTCCAGAGGTCAATTTATGATTAGTTTCCCACCAGCCTGCACACTGTGTGCGTCTGCAGGCACACCACAGCATCTGGGGGAAGGGAGAAGCAGGGAGGAGGAGATAAATATTAGCACTGTGATAAGCTCGCAGAGCGCGACTTGGAGGAGGGCAGATCTCTCATAGCCCTGCTCTGGTGGGTTTCGAGGAAGCAGGAACCCACTTTCCCTGGGTGGGGGAGCATGGAGGGACCCTGCACATTTCTGCACACCTAAAGAAAGAACCAAGGATGAAGCCACGGAAAAAAAAACATCCCTCCTCTCAACCCCAACTAGTTTTAGTCTCCAAACCACAGGAACATTGATTTGGGGGGGACTATTGGCAACGCCAGCAGCAAACCGGAGGCCTCTGAGCTCCCCATTCCCCGGAGCCTTCTCGTTCTCACAGACACACAAAGGTCAGGAGAAAACCCAGACTGATGGTCCCGGGACCATCTCAAGTTTAGAAAATTCTAGCCCCTGCACACACTCTGCTCCAACTTCACTACTCCTTCAAGGCAGCCCATCACGGGAAATGCCCACGGCCAGTCTGACATCACGGCGTTACCTTCACCCCCGCTGAGCATCCCGGAGGGTTCGGGGACCATGCCAGCCACCCCCAGTTAAAAGAACATCCCTGGTTTTGATCACTGTCAGCCTTTGTATCAGCCTCCCACTCCATGTCCCTGTCATCCCCTTCTCTCCCTGCCTGTCCCCAGCCCTCTCCACGCTCTCAGCTACCATCCCACTCCCCCCCACCTCTTCACGCTTCTCTCGATCACCATCGGGCTGCTCCGGTACCCGCCTCCAGCCCGTCCAGCTCTTGCCGTGACTGAGACAACCCCTTCCCAAAAAGGTACGAAAGGGGAACCTGTGCACAAAGTTTTTACAGCTCCTGCTTTCCCCAACTAAGCCCTTATCGGGGCCAGCGGGTCGAGTGGCAGGCGGGCAGGGAGAGCTGGGGCGACGGCAGGGCATCCCTGCCGACCTCCAGAACGGAGAGAGCAGCGCGGTGGCGATGCCGGCGGTACCGGTGATGCCGATGATGGCAGCAGCACCAGCGGTGGCAGCAGCAGGTCGCCGCGCCCCGCGCTGCCGGCTCCGGTCCGGGGCATCTGCACCCCATCCCCCGGGCAGGGCGACTCACCCCCAGCTTCCTGCTGCGGATCTTCACGTATCCCTGCTTGACTATGTCGTTAAAGTTGGAGGCCATGGCCAACGCTGCCCGCTTCCTCCCCTCCGCGCACCGAGTCTTCTTCCTCCTCCTCCTCCTCCTTCTCCCCCGGGCCCTCCCGAGTGCCGCCGGCCACCGCCTCCCGAGGCGCCTCTGGCATCCAGGCAGCGGCTGCTGCCGCGCTCCGCTCCGCGTTCNGTCCGTGGCGCTCGATAGGTTTGGGTGCCCGCCCGACCCCAGGCAGGACGCAGCGCTGAGCCCAGTTGGTGTCCTCGGTCCTGGCCGTGTTACTCACCGCTGTGCCGGCTGCCTTAGCGCTGTGGGCATGGCATCTCCCTCTCTGGTGGCGGATCCGAGCCCGGGAGAGCAACTTTGCCTACAGGAAAGCTGGAGAGGGACTTCTTAACGAGGGACTCTAGTGGTAGAACAAGAGGGATGGTTTCAAGCTAAAAGAGGGGAGATTTAGATTGGATCTTAGGAAGAAATTCCTCTCTGTGAGGGTGCTGAGGCAATGAAACAGGTTGCCTAGGGAGATTGTGGCTGCTCCATCCCTGGAAGTGTTCAAGGCCAGGTTGGATGGGGCTCTGGGCAACCTGATCTGGCGAGATCAGGCAGATGGATCTGTCCATGGCAGGGAGGTTGGAACTAAATTATAAAAATAGAATCATAAAAAAACATTGAGAAAAACACCTATACACAACTATGACTTCATAGGTATTTCTAAGGAAATGTCAAAAGGACATTGAACTTGTACTTTGAGCAGAATATGACTTCTTCTTTAATTAATCTTTTAATGATATGTCAAATTAGAATATTCTGTGCTTTTGGAGAAGGAACTGGGACATATCCCTAGAAGGTAATTCTTTCAAGACACTTTGCAACATATGAAACATAAGCTTTGTTCAAAATGAAACTAGACATTTTTGTAAAGTACAGGAAGCTCTTGAAGGTTGAAAGAGAGGAATATTTCCTTTCAATTGCTAACTAGAGGGGTAAATAATCCTAGTCAATTAACTGACAGAAAGACATTTCCCTTGCAAGGTAACCCTGAAAGATTTGTAAGTTTGTAAACCTAGTTTCACGCCTAGTCCTTGTCTCATCTCTTAGCTACACAAAAATATAATTTGTAGGATCAAGAAAAGTTGTATGTGTCCTCAGGTTGAAATAGGGCCAATGGTATCGCCTTGTTTTCTTAAAAAAAGATTTTACTATATATATGGTACGAAAGGAGCAGAGGGTTCAGAACATGCAGCATTCTTGGGCATTTTTTGTTTTTTCATTCTCTGCCGCATGAGGTGATGATAGAGCAGAACTTGTGTCACCTCTGTATCCTGCATGTACTATTGTCAGAGATCTACTCAAGAAGATGGTAGATTTTCAAAGGTGATCACCTGTCAATTCTCAAGTATATTATTATATAATATGAGTGGAAAGTCGTATCTGTAGCTGATTTTCTCCAGTAATTTATTGCTGTTGCATTTTTATTTTAAACCCATGTGTGAATTGCATTGTTATTTATTTTATGGCAATAAAAATGCAATAAGCAAAATATGCATAAAATACAAAACATTTTCATTCAACATCTCAGAGTGTAAACCAGCCAGCTGGAGCTCATAACATGATTGGTCTGCTATTTACTTTCAGCTGCTTTGGCTAGCACCAGTCAGAATGATCAAATATTCATCTGCATATGGATCCCATGGGCAGCTCGTGGCACAAATGCACAGCAAGGCCACTCTGAATCACAGATAGCCCAACTCTTGTTACTTCTCAGCGAAAAGAGTCTTGTGTTCATAACAAATGCATACATGTATTTGCTGTGGAAGTCATGACAGCAGTCACCCCAAGTGGTTCACTCTGATTTTCTTCAAGTAATCTTGAGAAGACAAATGTTCTCAGAAAATCAACATGTATGAACTCATGGAGCCAAAAGGAGCAGGCAGGAAAGACATAGTAGGATTCCTTCTGAAGAACACATTGCTGTGAATGAATGCCTTCTCTATTTTGTCAATGATTATTTCTGATATGCCTGTTGGTGTGAAATCATCATGTGGAAGGGGAAATGATTCAGCAGGTAATCAAGTCACAAATTATGTCAAGCAAAGAAGTTAATTTCTAATCTACCTAACATAGGCACAATCAACTCTAATATTATTTTGGACAGACAATGTGTGTCACCATTTGCCTCTGATGGAAAGTAATTCATTTAAATGGAAAGGTCTTCAGAATGGTCTTCTTAAAAAAAATGAAACAAAAAATTAGCAGTATATATTTTAAATCTGACTTTATGTGTCCCCTGTTAGCAAATTACTCATATCCATGAACAATTTCTAGTGGCAGTTAGTCATATTTGAAGGTTCCACCCAGGATAGCCCTTCAACAGCCCAGGAGCTCTGGATCTTAGGGACATATTTTAGTGGTAGATTGAGACAGTTGGGTTAAGGATTGGACTCGATGATCTTGAAGGTCTTTTCCAACATGAATGCTTCTGTGATTTTGTGATTCAACAGATTCACCAAAGAGAAGGACAGAGATCACCTTCTCAGCTTTTAGCAAAGCAAGCTATTTCTCCCTCTTCTTTCCTGATCAACTGCCAGCTGAGTCTAAAGGAAAACTTCTGATTAAACTTTATCAGGGAACTAGCAGTATTTAATCAAGAGATCTGATAAAAGCCCCCCATGTTCTCACCTAAAGCTCTTTCCAAACTAAACAGTAATTTCTATTATGATAATAGAAATTTGCATAGGCAAAGCCAAGAAAGAAACATTAACTAATGTATTATTAATGCTCTGGAAGCCTACCTTCAGCTAAGCTTCAGACAATTATTTTGCTCAAAACAATAAATCACATACTAACTAGAGTCCTTTGTGAACTAGCATGAAACATAAATCACCTAGATAGACAATATTAAAAACTATTGTTTTCCATGGGCATTGTAAAATGCAAAGCCATTAGTCCTTGCATGAAACCACATGCATGCTTATTACTTGTTTGCTATCCAGAACCTTAGTGCATATCTGCTCGTCCCCAAATATAGAATAGACAAGTAGGCTAGAGTCTTATCCTGTTGTTTCTGATCTGTGTCATAAAGGTAAAGAAAATAAAGTGATGTCTCCTGGTCTATAGGGTGATGTATTAATAGCTTATTAGTCTTGTTTTGGAGATCAGAAAAGTAAATATTGTCACCTCTGTTTTTCTGCCAGAGAGCTAGTGAGAATCAAATCCCTGCTCCCCTGAGACTCTGCCTTTTGGCACAAATCATAACTCATGCTTCTTGCTTTTTGCTCCCAAACAAGAAATACTATAGGCACCACTGGGCCCCAGTAACTGTGTTGGCAAACTAACATTTTCTTGACAGATGTTCTCTCTCCAAGGTAAAGTACACCTGCCCGAGGCATTACTTCCCCAGACTGGTTTTGGAGAGCAATCCCTCAAAGTTTTAAGCTTAACAAAGTACATTTAACACTTGAGGACAAATCACAGAATAACAATCACAGAATGGTAGGAGTTGGAAAGGACCTCTGAAGATCATCTAGTCCAACTCCCCAGCTAGAGCAAACTTGAATTTCAGTTCTTCCAAGTTTTCTACCATGGGAAGCCTTGTATTATAAAAAGTATTCCACCTCATTACTCCTTTTCATATTTTCAATGGCTTTCTAGTCTATAAATTGGCAGAGTTATCCTCTGTTAATGAAAAGCACTACAGTGGAACAAAAGCTACCAAATTCATTCTAAGAATATTCTGTTCCTACAACTCCCAGCCATTCCACAGGGAAATTATGATATTTGATTGATCTATCTGCTTGCCCACCAATTCTATCCTCTCAGGTAGCCTTTAAATCTGGTCTTGTGATAGAGTCTCATAAAAGAGACATTGCCTTCCAAATCAAACCATGTGATATTTTGAAAGAGAAAGAACATAGGAAAGCAGGGACAATGCATCTTGTGTTTCTTGTAATATAAAGAATAAGGTTTTATGGACATGTCCATAAATACACAGAAGGAAATAAACTGGCATAAACCCAAGAATGTGATAATGAAGATGTAGGGTAGGAATATTAACTGAAGAAATTTAAGAAGGTGGAGAAAAGGGACTGATGCTAGCATGGTGAAATGTCCCCGTGCTGAATTTCCCAAACTAGGAAGTGCAGTCTTCCAAAACACAAGTGAAAGTTAGGACTTAGCATTTTTTGTATTGTAGTTCTCACATCCTTTCCTCTTCTTCCCCATTTCCCCAAGGGGGGAAGACAGCAAGAACCTCGTAAATAGGAAGAATTGAGATCTGCCTTAAATTCAAAGGAGTTTCCATCTTGACCTAACAGAAAGAGGAGTGAGATCTAGATGAGATGCTGAAGAGCAAAATGGTTACATACAGCCTTAGCTTTCCAGTGTTTCTGTGATATTGTTGCAACTCTATGATTTAAGGAAATAACCGTCTTTTAGCCCTACATTTTGTCTTTTGGGAAGGCTGATCCTTTAGTAGTTGTGCAAATTAAAGCAGGCTGTAGTCTAATTTTCCCTGGGCTGAACCTGACATTTTCTATTCTGTACAATCCCAGTGACTCCAGCCTGGGTCTTTCATGTGGGCAGGTGGGGAACTGCAGCAGGAAAACCCTATTTCAATCCTCACATCCATGTGCTCTCCAGTGGAAGTGGAGCATTGTGTCATGTCACTATTTTTAATGTGTTAGCAAGTCATCATTCCTCACCCTCCCCCTGCTCATCATATCAAATAGAAAAGGAGGCAGGCACCCCTTCAGGGAATGCACACTGTGCAACCTACTTGATCTCACCTGAATATCTCTGCAGAATTTTTCAATATTGGCATCACCAATTTGCTGTAAATCTTTAGAAGTCATAAGGGTATTATGTACATTGCTAATTGCCAATCCTTAATCTTTTAAGTTTAATACTTAGAACTGGGTATTTTTGTATTTAATTCATTTTTTCGTCCTGTATAGAAGAGTTAAAGCTGCAGCTTAAAAAGATATTTCATTGAAAAATGAAATATATGAACATTTTGCTAAGTCAAATAGATCATAAAAGATTTTTCTGATGAGGTAATTTTTCCTCTGAAAAATTTCTCTCCTATTGCATTTGAAAACGCTAGTGACACTTTAGGCTGAATGCAAAACTCTTTTCTAATATAAGTTCATTTCTCTCTAAGTGTACATGTAAGTGTGTGTTCATGCACAAATAAATCCAGAGTCCAAAGTGTAACTTGTAATGGAACTGTTATCTGTTCTGATACCCTAACAGGGCAATAAAGCTCTCATGTATGTCTATAAAATGGAGTTAAACATTTTATGAAAGTTTAAAAATAATCCAGGAATCCATCAGCGTCTGACTTACTTGACTGCATTTTCCCCTTCTTTTTTTTATTGCATCAATTTAGTCATACAGATCTGGGCACCTCATTCCTTCTTTTGTTCCAAAGACAGTAATTTGAAAGGAGTACTTTCCATGAACCTAACCACTTGGAGCACTGAATGTATTTTCAGACAATTGTACTGATTTGATAGGAATTTCTGAGTTTATGAGTTTTGTGACTGTCAGATATGCTCTTATTTGCCCATCATCTTTTATTAGAAGGTGATGTTAATGTTTGCTCTTGAGCTCTGTATTTTACATTTTTACCACAGATGATCCAGATTTTACCTTTTAAATATGACTGACTATTTTAATCAGGAGAAAGCATTATTATTCATTGCAAAGACGAGATAATTACAACTGTTACATGATTTCCAGAAGGTGTTATAGTTATTGAAAATTGAGATATTTTTTTCTTTCCTGTCTGAATGTGCAATTTATGCTTTTAAGACCAGCAATTTTTTTAATTGCTTCTTTTCTGGAAGGCGTATATAGATGTGTGAAACATTTACTAATAAAAAAAAAAAATACACTTTCTACTACCCAGCTTGCTAATTTAAAAAATAATGCATAACTTTGCTACAAATAAAGTATTTCTTTCATCCTTTGTGAAGGCCATGCCTGTTTGAAATGACAGCCAGCATGATGATGAAGGCTAGGCATCAGTCAAGATTAAAAAGAAGAGGAACTTAAAACAACGTTTTTGAATCACACCCTTCATCATCCTTTCCCAGAACTCAATAAATAGACTTTAATAGTGGTTATATGATTGCTGATGATGCTTTCAGAGTCTGAAGGGAAGTACAGGAATTCTAAATGTGGGCGATATAGTAACCTTTACAGTGAGAAGAAGTTGCATTGAAGAGATCCCAATTAACCAGGCCTTTAATAATTAAGTTTCTGACTGGTCACATGCAGAATTTAAAGAAATAAACAGTAGAGACACCTAAGCAGAAATCAAGAGTCAAATTTAACATCCATTCTTCTTAGAACAGGTTATCTTCACTACTTTAACAGGGCACAGAAAAATAGGGATATTTGACCCACAGAAATATCACTGGTGTCCACTTTTTTGAGGAAAAAAACCCTTCAAACTGCTTTACTATATCCTTTCTAACTTGTTCCTTTAATATTCATTGTCTAAGAGTGACATTTAGTACACTGGGTCTCATACTGTCAGTAATATGTTTCTATAGATCGATATGCCTACAGCGAAATCCCTTCTAATAATCCAACATCAGAGACATGTGAAGCTAAATCTGCCTTCCTCTTCCAAGTGGAAGCTTCTAACCTAGGTCTACAGTACATAATTGCTAAATTGCAGTTTGACACTCTTCATTGTAACACTGCCCTCATATTGTCACATGGTCTTAACCAGTGAAGGCAAATATGATTTCATGAAATAGAAGTCTCATTTTCCTTCTTACCCTCTTTAAAGAAAACCCAGGAAAATGGTTCCATTTACTGCCTGCTAGGTGAAGTGTTTTCTTTTTATTTTTTAAATTAAGAAGGGCAGAACCAATGTACCTTGGATGAGAACAATAGAAGCCACCAGAGGTGAAGAAGACACAACATGCCTAGGAAGCTTCATGACTCCACAGGGAGCTGGGTCACTGCAGAAGTGACAACGCAGACTGCTCTTCAGCATTCCCCTAGTGCTATGAAAACAAGCCCAATGAAATTAATTGTTGTAAAGGAAGTGCACATAGTCTCATGACACCAGGATAGTACAGAAATGAAACCCATAGAAATATAAAACCTACTTATAGGTATGTAGAGTTTTAAAAAAAATAATGCTCACCTTTTCAAAATCTTGCAAGTGAGATATTTGCAATGAGGCTTGTGAAGGGTCTGGAGCACAAGTCCTGGAGCAGGGGTTGTTTAGCCTAGAGGAAAGGAGGCTAAGGGGAGATCTTATCACTCTCTATAACTACCTGAAAGTAGTTCTAACCTGAGGGTGCAGTGAGAAGGGGTTCCGCCTCCTCTTGCTGGTGGTGATTGGACCAGAGGAAGCAGTTGTAAACTGTACCAAGAGAGATTTAGAATGGATGCTAGGAAGAATTTCTTCTCAGAATGAGGACACTGGAACAGGCTGCCCAGAGCAGTGGTGGAGTCATCATGGCTGGAGGTATTTAAAAGGCAGATAGATATAGTGCTGAGGGACATGATTTAAGGATGACCTGTCAGTGTTGTGTTGAAGATTGGGCTTGATGATCTTAAAAGCTCTTCCAACCAAAGAGATTCTGTAATTCTGCGATTCCACAGGTTTTAATTACTGGTGTTTTTTATTCTAGACCCTTCTAAAATTATGCCATATCTGAGAAACATTCAACAGCTACTGTGACTTAGAGCAAATCTCTAAAAAATGATGGCAAGAGACAATCTCCTCTGAGTACTACCAAAGATCATTGAAGATCACTGCCATGCGGCAGTAGCCAGGGATTCAGAAAACCTAAGTGGTGACCCTCAGGGCAAGAGAGAAATGGAAGCTTTGTTGGGATGTATTCATAATCTGGTGTCAGGGGAATGAATCTATTCACACATTTCTGTTTTCCTATAGCAGGCATAAATAATTTAAGAATTGCAAAGGACTGAATGAGCAGGTCCAACATATAAGCCAAAATTTTGTTAGTTTTTCCCTGTCCTTGTGTGAAGTTCAGATAATTTATGTATTGTGTAAGCTGGTTTTCTTTTTATTACAATTGCTTTTATGGTTTCTTCCACTTTTTCCTTCTATTTAACAGTTATATAATGTTTTTACAATCACTCTGCTGATGCATTTTAAACAGCCTATGCACTTAAGTACGGAATTATATGTGTATATATTCATATATATTAATACCTTCTTAACAATCATGTCTTAGCCAAGCTGAACTGAACAGCAGCAGGTGAAAAAATCTCTCTCTGTTCCACAGTGGTTACAAAGCCCTGTAGTGCACTCCCGTATCTCCTCCTATCAAAGCTGTGCAGCTGGATGCCCATTCTGCTCTCACCAGTGCATGTGCATGCATTTGGGTTTTGAGTAGGTCTAGCGTATTTCAAAATGATAATTCCATTTACATGCTGCAAAAAGTGCAATCCCTTCTCTGCGTCCTGTAAGTAGGAAGTGACTGAAGATTTTTTACTTCCTAACGTTTCCCTTTAGGTTGTGGGAGATTTTTCCTTTGCACATTTGCATAAGAAATACACCTATTATACAAAGATGCTTTCAGAAAAAGGGACCAAACAAGACTGACTTTAATCTATTGGTAATGAAGGCACTTTTTCCCCCCCTCAGCTTCTCCACACTTTTTTATCTTAGTTTATTTGTAATGGTGAACAACACATTTTTTCCTGTGCCAAGACCTGAGTTCAGAAAATATTTTCCTGAATATTATAATAGTAGCTTATTACAGCTTGTTTATTCAAAATGTCTAATGCATTCCTGTTTGAAGTTTTTTAAGACTTCCACATCTCTGCTATTTGCCGCAGACTGCAGAGCCTGAAGGGAAGAAATCTGTGACAATGACAAGAGTGAGTTTTCTCTTTCCATGGAATCACATTGGACTGAAGGTACACGCAAAAATGGAAATGTCTCGTCTCTTAACTTCTGTTCCTCTTGTCTGTGTGCCAAAACTCCACTCCTAAACCAGGTTTATACTACTGTTGAGAAATACATTGAGCTGTGGGAAGTGCTGCATTACTGCAACAGCAGGAGGAGGAAGAGAATTGAAAGATGGATTTGGGTACATCAGAAATGAGATTGAGTGTGAGGCCCTCAAGCCGCCTCTTTTCCTAAGAGCTCAGTAGTACAGCCTGTAGTTACTTGGCATAATACAGGTTTTGATAGGGAATCACTGAATCACTGATTGTCCCTAGACTGCATGCAGTGACAGAGCTCAGAAGACACAGGGAGTTGTACCTTGTGTTCACTTTCAAACACTTCACTGTGTAACCTGCATTGCATGGGGCTGATACAGAGCAAATTAATATAAGCATTGGTTTGTATCCCTGTTTTGAATCTGACTTTGAAAAGGAACTCAGACCCAGCGCATTAGCTGTTGATAGAGCAAAATTTGAATGGTTTTTTTAATGGTATTTTTATCCACTTGTGTTTTTTCAGTTTTAGACTAAGACTTAGGCTTGTAGTTTTAAGAGTTTTAGTTCTATTTTATTTGAAAAAGCATTCCAAAACCTTCACTTCCCATATATGGTTTTTCTCCTCTGCAATGATGGAGCAGAAGCCCACTATTATTCTTCAAAAAATCTAAAGGAGCAGAAAGTTAACAGGACATTAAAAGAAGAGAAAGATTTCTTCTGAATTCTACAGATACAGGGAAAAGGTTGAGTCTGTACGAGCTCCTGTTCACTCTCTTTTGCATTCATTCTATATTGCATTTGCCTTACTCTCTACTTTTAAGGAGAATGAAACACAACCATTGGTTACTCTGCTGTATAATCCAACTGAGCATTACTTTGGTATCTTTATAGCACATAGTGAACTGCCTAGTATGAAAGATGTGACATCAAACTCAAGTTTAAATATGTCATTGGTCATTTTAAGCATATAAGAAGGTTTCCTGGAGTAACATGGATGACAAGAGAGAGGATTTTGTCATTTCATTTCCTTTATATCTCTTTCTTGTTGCATTTTGACTTTGATATAACACAAACCTTCTACAAAGTGAAGGACATGGTACAGGTTAATGTCAGCTACACAATAATACACAAAATAAGTGTGTTCAAGGCTTGGAACTTTTCATTACTCAGAGTGAACAGTGAGTGTGGAATACAAATGTGAAATGGATTTTAGGATTTTTTTTTAAATACAAATTAGGCAGACAGGTGAACTGTGATGTGCTCTTCATAATAAGAAAGACTGTAATGACAGTCTGATGTTTAAATTCAATGGACCTTAATCAACAAAAATAACAATTACATTCAGGCTTTCCAGACCCAAGAGCACAATCCTTGCACAATGTTGGACAAAAACAGAACTGATACTTTTTTGTGGTGTTTGGAATGAGAAAAAAGAGAAAAATATGAGAAACAGCAATATATGTTTGTTAATTCAGTCAGTTCAGCAACTTGGAGGATTCATTATGATTTTTGTCTGGCACAGTTTAAATTCCTAACAGACTGCCAAGTACTGGAAGAGTAAGTATTTATAATACAAAAATAAGCAGTTATTTTCTTAATCAAAAGAGCTGTACTGTCACTTTTATATTTCAATGATTGCATATAGATGATACAAATGTACTGGTCTCCTTGAGATTGCAAACACCCTTTTAATATACTGCTGTAAGCTGCATGAATGATAAAGGGTATTAATTCATTCATTTTGATGTAGGCTGTATCTTGTGGTCTCTTAAATCTAAACCAGTGAAAGAAGACCTGTAAAGATACCTGTTAATGCCACTTAGGCCTGAGCTGTGGTGAAGCACAGTGATTAACTACAAGCACAGAAAAGCTAAGAGCAAGGAGATGGAGGAAGAAGATGTATGCAAACTGCAGTAGAAGCATATCTTCCAGCATTAGAAAGCATTTGGCATGTAATGTTAGGAGAACGCAAAGGAGCATCAGTTAAAGTGCCCTCGGAGAGCCCCGCATTCCCCATTTGTCAAACAACTGACAGCTAAATGTCAGTGAGTGGGAAGCTCACGTACAATAGACTAGACACACTGCACTGCTGGAGTGCTGACGTGGTCTATGTCAGGTGTCACCATGTCCAGGCTCACTGGTCAAAGACTCTCAAAAGACCATCATGGAAGTAGAAGTAAGCAGAAATTACACTGTAGGATTGATATATATAAATATACATATATATATGGAACACTTTGGGTGATACATGCCTTTGTATGGTGACTGGATTTTTCTTCAGAGACCTTGATGCTAGAGGTATCTGTGACAAGAGAAATGGGTCTTTACCCATAATTTGATGACAAAGTTAAAAGAAGAAAAAGAAAATGCTGGGAGTACTCATTACAGCTGCTTTCTGAAAGCCAAGCAAATTTCTGAGAGAAGTTGAAAAGCCTTGAAAAGTTATTCTCTCTTTCTCATTGGATCACCTCTTATAATGTTATTCATATAACTTGTCTATAGATGAACTGGGAGAAAGGGATTTAATGTGTGCCTATGGGAAAAGAGCAGCTGCAGGTTTTGAGAAAGCAAATGTGGCTGGCAGGCTGACCAACACAGTCACAGAAGATAATTGTTGAAAAAGAGTATGAGCTACTCATTTTTTTGCCTATGGGGAAAATAATGGAAAAAACGTTGAAAATGTCTTTTTCTTATTAAGCCTTTTTTTTTTATAGTTCTTCACCAACAGGACTTTGGTGCAGGCTACTGTATAACAGCTATGAGTCTCCATGTATTCCAAGTGCATTCTACAGGAAAGCTAAGTCTTGCAGACAGCAAGCGTATCCATAGGTCACTTTCTAGAACATACTTGAGGACACTTTTAGATAGGTCACTAAAAAGTTATAAAAAAGAAGTTATTATTTTCATTCAGAGGCCAAATACAACCCAAAAAGAAGGAAGAAGAGAACCCAAAAAGAGGAAGAAATCAAGTGTACTAATTGGCCTTTTCAGTTTTGGTATGGATAACCTGTTCATTGACTACATGATATTGTGAAGCATACTATTCTCTATAAAGAGTCCAGATCACATCTTATAACACCTTATAACATCTTATGAGGTAAATATGGTAACATGGAACCTGCAAGCCCTGTGTCTTCTTCATAGCTCTTTAAAATACGTAAGAAACTAATTTTATTATAAATTTTCCAGTGATTTCAGTATGAAAGATAGCTCCTTTATCTGAAAAAAAGTTCTAGGAAACCTCATTTTATATTGTCTCATAATTTTAGGATTTAGAACACTCTCGTGATAAAGGACACAATAAATCATTTGTTCTCTTCAGGCAGGAAGACCTACATATCCACAGATACTCATTCCAGAAAGCAAGAAGCTAATACCGCAAGAGTAAGTTAGGCACTATGTTATTTGTCAAGAGCACTTTTGGGGAAGGATCTTAACAAAAAGCTGGGGGTTTATCTTCTAAAGTCTTCTTCTCTCCTGGCACCCTTAAACTTCTCCCATACCGCTATGTGTTTTTTGAAAGGCCACTGTTAGTTGCCAGTTCCAATTGTAAGCAAAAAGAAAACTGAGTGAAGCCAGAACTACAAATGCAGGTAATTCTAATGCCTCCTAGTTAAGCATTCCTGAAATCTCCCAGTGCCCCTGCTCAGACAAGGAAAAGAACTGCTGTACCTGACTGCTGAGAGTCCTGCCAGGCTGTGGTGTGATAATCCAGCTGGAGAATCTGAATCATTCACTGGCAGGTTACGAGTGGCTGTAGCTTGACCAAGGCTTTTTTTCCTTTGTGTCTCCTTAAAAATGTTGACTTCTAAGGGGAAAGCAACAGTTAAGTTTCAGTCTAGATTTCAAAAGGTCTCTGCAAGCAGGCAGACTCCCTGTTTCTATGTTGACAACAGAGCTGACTGATGAAATGGCCAACGGATTGTATGCACGAGCTGATGCCTGTAGACCAGGCATAGACGAAAGAAAGGGAGACCTGCAGCCAAAGAAAAAGCTATAATGAATTTTCCCTTAACTTTAAGCAACAATATGAAAAAAATTCCAACATGTTAGAAGGGAAACATCTTAAATTTATCATATTTTGCAGGTTTTTTTAATGCAAAGATGAAAATGCATTTTCCTTTCTCCAAATAAAGTTTTGTGCAGAAACATATAATTGTGATGCCAAAAAGTCACAATGGCACAGTGTCTGAAATGATCCCATTCACACCCCTACCTGCTCTATTTATTAAAACTCAATGCATGTTCATCTTTTATCAGCTCAAAAAGCTGATATGTAATGAGAACTGAGCTACGACTGTACCACTGAAGGTATTCTAAAAAGAAGCACCAAGAAAGTGTTACCTTTTTTGCAGGCAAACCTGGAACTCTATCAGCCTTGCACAGAATGGAGAGCAAAGGAGCAGCACGTATTTCAAGGGCACACTATTCAAGCCACCAGACTACATTAAGGGCATTTGTATTCATTCACTGGTGGAAGATGACTCTGAAAGGTTATTTACAAACAGCTTGTTGAAAAATGAATTAATATTCTTACTTTGACATCATGCTCACTTGCAAATCCGTTCTATTCCAAGATTATTATGTAGCCTCTTTACTCAGATCCTCAGCCTTCTATTAGCAGATAAAGTCAACCATTCCTAGCTTAAAACAGGGTGTAGAGCATGTCATGAGCACAAAAGATCCAGTCCCATTGTACAAATTAAATTCCTGATCACGAGAACTTTCATACAAATGAGAGATTTTTCAACACTATGTAGCATGGTTCTGCACTGACTTTATTTTGAATGTCATTCATAACCCACTATGGTACCAATAACTGAATAATTAACTACTCTGACAGTCCCTTAGGAACACTTTAAGCTTTCTAGTCTCCTGCAGTGTTCAGACTGGGCAGCCTCTTTAGTCTGTGTCCACATCTGCTGTCTTCATGCTCATGGAACCATATCACTCACCTCATTCCCTAATACATCTTAAAGATGTCACACAGAGCCCCTTACTTTCCATGTAGGAAACTCAGATTCACTGATGCAGAAATCTACTAAAAGCCCTTCAAGTATTCTGTGAGCTGTGCTTTGCTTTTAAAAATTTCATTAAATTTTTTCAGGTATCTTTCAAGCGTGCCCGTATTGTTTGTCTGAGAACTTTGTCACAGATACAAGTCTCCAGACAGAAGCAAGTAACATAAACTCTTAATTTTTTGCATGAAAATACTGATTAGAACTACTTCCAAGGTCAGGAAATTGTTATTAGTTCCTTTCTGAGGAGCATGTGTCCTCTATTATCTAACCGCAGCACTAAGACACAACAAGATGTGCTTTACAAAATTGTTAGCATACGCCTCCGGAGCATTGTAGGTTCAAGGCTTGGTCCTAAGAAGTGTACTAAGCTCTGAGTAAATATTCCCTTGAAGGCTCATATTATTATAAATAGATATTTTATTTGGTGTTATGTACATTTTTGAAAGAAAATTTCCCTTTAAAAAATTCATAGTTTAGCTTTTAAACGGAATGAACACAATTGTGGAGAGAACAAATAACAAGTGAAGACATAAACGCCAAAGACTTTTTCTATAAATCCTTATTGCTTTGTAATAAGTTTTATTTATTTTTACTCCGAACTCATAGCCCTGTACTTTTCCACCTGCTGAGGGGCTCTGGTGGTTTGGGTTTTTTTAAATTTAGCAGCTAGGCTATTTTTTTCTCTGAAATTTTGCTAAAATAAAAACAGCTTCTGGAATTTGCAGTAGATGCTTTGTCATTGACCTTGAGAGTACTTTGGCAAGCAAGGGATCGCTGAGCTTTGCCAAGATGTAATGGTGATAGCAAAGATTTTTACACAGTTGAAGTTACAACAGTTAGTCTTGTGTGGTGGTGGTACGTTCGCCTCTCTGTGTGCCCAGTGGCAATATTGTATCTCGGTTGTCAATTGGCAAGCATGCAAGATTCAAAGAATAGGGATTTTAGAGAAACAACATCACAAGCAGCAGCATGATTTCGTCAAAAATCTAATATTTTTCTCATGTTTCTTACAGCTTCATGGACAAATAGTGCAGGATGCTTGAATTCATTCTGGTTTTCCTAAATTAAAGGAATACAAGCAGGTTTGTCTTTGCACAATGAAATCCTCTATCATTTATCACAGGTATGCTTTAAAATAAATACTGAATTATAACTTACTAATTTTATCTTCTACCAACAGCATTTTCTTCTTATGCATATATGTTAATATTTTAGAACAAAAAATGTGAACTTTCTAGTGTTAAACTGGAAGGAAGCAGCTTTTCAGGGTTCTCTGAAGTAATTTAAGCGGGGTTAGTCATCTTTTTCAGCCTGAAATCCTTTGGTACACACACAATAAAAAGTCTTGAGGCCAAACATTGTGAGTGACAGGTATTATTTATATTTAGGATTTTATATTAAGCTTTATTTATATTTAAGTAAATTGAACCTGTCTATCACTTACCTTCCCATACAAGAACTAAGGCAGCATGCTTGAACCCCTTAATCAAATATATTTACAAACAGCTTAGGGAAAATGTCTGATGCTGCTAAGCCTTTTGCACATGCAGATGCCATCTGTGGAGGACCAATGTCCCATGTGCAAGTGCATCAGGACACATCGCTGTCAGTGGAGCCAAAGCTGTCAAAGGCCCAGTGCTATAACAAGCGCTTCAGCAGATAAAGTTCTGTGGCCGTGGCTGCAAGGCTGTTGAGTTCGCCCTTTGTAGAGGACCTGGTTCCTTGTCTGCTTATTTTGTCCAGTGGGAAACAAGAGGACACAGTAGATACTGAATGCTTGGGCTTTTTTCCTGACACAATGAGCTCTCCTACATCTCAGACGTGGCCTTTACATTTTACATGTTGACATCATGCCTTCTGTTAAAAAAAAAGTTTCAGCTTCTTTCAACTTCGCAGCTGTGAACCCATCGGAGGTACAAAGAAATGACCGTTCATGCTCACATACACAGCACAGGGTTATTCTTACCTGCCCTCAAGAAAAAGGAGAGGGTTTTTCTGTGAGAACAAGCATTTTGAATAGTATATATCTGAAAATGAGAGTTAAGGAAGAAGAACTTTATTATTTTTGATTTTGTTTTCAACATTTCAGATGGGTTTTTTTCCCCCTAAAAAACAGTAAGTGATAAAGGATCCAGTTGGCATCATACGAAATTTCTGTAGTGCAGTCGTTAACTGCTACATTTTGGGAGCAAGATGCTGTTAATTCAGCCTGTTCTAATTTCAGGCTATTGAAATAGAAATAAAACAAAATGTATCACACTAACATGAGAAGACTTCTATATATATAACAAGCTATGGCTGACTACTATATTAAGAAAGGGGAAGGGGAATGAGAAGGAGAGGGGGAAGGAGAATGGGAAGGGGAGGAAGAAGGGGAAGGAAAATCGGAAGAGGAGGGGGAAGGGAAGGAGTGAAAGCAGAATATGTGTTTCATTTAATAAAAATACGAAAAAGGTTACATACTCTTGATGAAGTCCAACACAGAATGGCTTTACAGTATAACAATGTCCAGGAGTCAGTGTTTTCATACGTGGGATGGAAGTAACCTTATTTGCAAAGTTATCAAAGTTTGTGGCTGCAATATACTGATCAAGGCACTAGGGACTACCACAGACACATAGCCCATTGCTCTCATGTGAGTACTATGTTTTGTCATGGCTGATAATGGGAAAATGACAGAAAGGACTGAGATAAATCATCATGCACATAGTATATCCTAGCAGACCAGACCTAATTCCATCATACAACACATAAGATGGATCATCCTGTCCCCATGCTTGAACAACTCAGAGATATGATGATGAGAAAATTACAGAAACAAGTAATTTTTGGCCTTATTTTACACTTAATCAATCCAATTTGGGCAATGGTTTTCTCAAACTTTGTGATCCTGTAGAGGAATAATCAGAATGTAGAGAAGGACCATCACAGAACAAGCATATGCAGAGAGTTCATTTGGATAGGAAAAGCTACTAAACTATCATTTAAGCTTAATTTTTAGATTGATCTTTCTCTGACGGTCAGGCCAGCTGCGGTCAAAACTCTAGCATATATAGAGCTGTAACTCCACATATCTGAAAAACCTTTTGTCTATCTATGATACAGTAGAAACAATGAATCTGAACTAGGGTTCATGTGCATTCATGTCACATCTGATCTCATAGAGAGCATCTTTGTTATCTAGCAAAGACTGAGTTCAAAACACATGTAGGGAATTCTAATGAAGTCTCTCACCTTTGCCCATAATGTGTTTTTCTGCAAATAAATGAAATGTCTTTAAGACTTACACTGTTCTGCCAAATCTGGTTTAAATGAATCGGTTCTTTGGTGGATCAGAGACACAGTGAAACATTTGGACAGACCTATTTTGTATGACCACATTCCTTAGGAAGCCAGGATATCTGGTTCTAATGAGCTTTCTATGAGGAAGGTCCATTACTCTAGGCAGCTCATTGTCATACTTCATTCTTCCTGTTCCCCACATCTAATTGAGACCTTCCTTACTGGAATTTAAACTTCTTACTTCTTGTCCTATTACTACTGAGAGCAGATTATCTTCTTTTCAGCAATGTTTGGTTTTTTTGCATTAGAAGGTTGCTGTATATCCACTAGACTGTTTTTCGGACTAAACATCTCCACTTCATTCAAAAACCTGCTGTATAGAGGATGCCCAGCAGTCTATAACATATAACCATGACTTCCTCTGGTCTGTCCTTCAGGCATCACTTTCCTTAAACTGCTCTAATGTTGGGATGTGGATAAATCTCCATTTCTTTAGTGATAAACAGTATTTTGCTTTCTCTATGGACACACTACTTTTTATGCTCCTGAAGACAATAGATGCTTACTCTTTTTTACATCAAAATGACATTACTGATTCATAGATGATTGTGATCCCTGTAGCCAGATTTTTAATCAGTTATCCTCATGTTATCTTCATGCAGCTGCTTAGTTGTCACTATAAAGCAATATGCTTGTCCCTACTCAGGATGGCTTTTTCTTCTCTGACAGTGTCTATATAATTTTTATCTGTCACCCCTTGGAATTTCTATGAAGTCTCTTTATTTTCTGGTATTCCCTTTTGTCTTGGTGACAGCTTTGAATTTAATAATGAGAATGTAGTTCATTAAGGAAAATCATGAATTCTAAAGGACTCAGAATCATTCTGTCACTCTCTCTACAATCAGTCTATACGCATCAATATGTCTCTCATTGCTGCTTTTTGGAAAAAAAGATATTTTACAATTATTTTACTACATTAAGAGAACACATATTTAACTTTTACAGATAAAAGCAAGTTTTTCCCTAAAGCTTTTTTCAGTTTCAAATAGAAAATATATTCAGAAATATTAATGCCATTTTTTTTGTCTCACCTTTTCCCCTCTCCTATCGTTGTTCTAAATGCAGCAGTAACAGTGAAACTCTGGACATTTTCAGCACCACTTTTGCCATGACTTTGTGTTCATGCAGCTGTGTTAGAGAAAAGAAGGATTTTGCATAATCTGTATTTTGTATCATTCTCTGGAATTGCGCAGCATTATATCTGCTTTGCAACCAGCTCCCCTTTCGCTCACATTGGAGCAGGTAAAAATGCCAAATGGGAGTCATAGAGAACTTTCCTGGTACTACTGAAATTGTCTGCAATTGTAAATTTTTATAAGTTCTATCTCAATAACTGCTAAAGCTTCATAAAGAGAAAGAATCAGCAAATGTAGTCCTACATCGTGGAGCTATGATGTTTCTTACTAAAACGTAGTTGTGATAGGACATTAACTTGTCACTGACCTTGGAACTTACAGGCCAGTTGACAAAATGAACAAGCACAGAAGAAAGGAGCAGATTTCCCGAAAGATCCATTACATACATACTCTACCATTTTCAACGCACTTGGAGTATTAAAATATGGATGAATATGGCTTCTCCATGATTACTTATCTGCTGCAATGTGCTAAAACTGACATTAGCACTAAAGTTTCAGTTCAGGCAAACTAATGCAGTCCTAAAAGAAAATACAAAATTAAAAACCCTGATAAATGGCAGTAGATTATACATTTGTAATCTTATTAAGAAACAAACATTTAGATAGCTATTATCTTAAAAGGTTTATTTTACTTTATAATATGGATAAACATATAATTACCGTGTGAATTCAGCAGCAGGCAATCAAATGCTATCTTCAGATTAATGGATAATTATACACTTAAGGTGGTTAAATACTTTAAAACTCTAATGCCCAGGTAATTGCACCCTGTAATATTATGACAACATTGTAATTATCTTTTGTGACAGATATGGAGCCACAGATTAACTATTGAGAGAAGTGTCTCACATGGCTAAAGGAATATTAGCACCTTCTGGGGCAGTAGATGTGTTTCATGCCATGAGCCAGCAGCAGCTGGTTGTCCTTCCAAAGCAGCTGCTCTGCTTGACATTGTGATTGTACCCATCATCTCTATCAACCCCATGTATGTAAGCAAATACACACACCCAAAAGCATACACATACACTCACAAACATCGCCATGAGCACACACCCACACTCCCCTGCACAGCCCTGGTTTTTGCTAAACGATGTGAAAATTCATCCCCTAAAGACAGTTTGCAATGTGTTGGGTTTAGTGCCAGATGAGCAGGTACCAAATATTGCTTTTTAAGATTAAAAAGTTATACTTGTTTGGTTTTGTCTGTGCTGAGCGTGTTTTTTGACAGCTTTCTAACAGATTAAGATACTATCTTAGACGTATGTGATATTCTTTGCAGTTTGACTTGAATATATAATCCTCTTATTTTGGCTTAGGCTTTCATTTTTCTTCAAAGAGCTTGTGTTTGCTTGGTTGCTTGGGATTTTTTGTCTTGCAGGCACATTTCTCTATAGTTGTGGCTTTTATGTTATTGTCAGTCCCCTAACATTTCATTTGAGATAGTTAACTATTTTTTTCCTTTCCAAGACACTGAAAATAAGGACAAGTTCCAATCCTTTTTCATTAGACATGTTGTGGGACTCTTGATGGATAGCTTTCATCTAGTTCTTTGTCTATTTTCATTCTATTGGGCTGCTTCACAGATAAATAACAATTATAGTAAATTCAGATTAAGGATCCGAGGATCAATATCTGGCTGAGCATCAGTACATAGGTCTACTAGGTATCAGGATAAGACAGACATGTACATTTTTCCCAATCCTCTGGCAGTTCCAGGGAAATGTCTTTCCTCAGTCAGCTGTATTTCTTTTAGAAGAGCCCTAGTTAACAAAAAAAACGTTGTATGTATCCAAGCCACGTACTAAAGGTTTGTGCTAGGTCATTTAATGAAGATTTTTCTTTATAGACACAGTGTTGTTTATTGCACTCCTCAAAACTATTGCTAGAAATATTTGTTCCTATTAGTGTCTCCAATTATTCAGTGGACATATGATGTTCAATTGAGTTTAAAGAGAATGTGATGAGTTTTTCTTTCCATGAAAAGCAATTTTTTCCATTGATTTACTCCTATAGTCTTCATCTGAGCTGACAAATGGAAGATTTAGACATCTTTTGTCTTAAATTCTCTGACTTCCCTCATTTTTAATCCAGGCAGATAGTTTTCACAGTGGTTTCTTCCCCTGACAATTTTTCCTGCATTCTTTACTCAACTCACTTTAAACAAAAAAAAATCCTCAATGGCCAAAGCTTTCCACTAGCTTTAGAATTTCCCTTCCTGCTTCTCCCTGATCGAGGAGAGTGAACCTGCTGATAGTTATTTCATGTGATGTGTACATAGAACTGTGTTTCAGGAATCTGTCTGATGCTTTGCAGCTTTTCTGGGAGAGCAAAAGTATTTTATGTTCAACTGTGTGGCGTTGCAGTCTGACTACAAGCCACTCCTCAGGCATTTAACATTTAAATTTCTTCCTCAGATCTCTTCATAATTTCTCTGAGATGGTTTCGGATACTTTTCACCTCTGGGGAGAGTGCATCAATCTTTGAACAGTTTTAGTTTTGTGAAATCATCTCTGTTTTTATAAAGGAAGTAGAAGCTTCACGATACCCTTCACATAAACAGTCTCCCTCCCACTAGCTGAAAATATACCCGAATTTATAAACTACTGTTCTACAATCAAGGAAGAAACACGTGTTAGAGGCTTTGTATTCCTTTTGAATTTTAAATTAACATCACTCAGCAGAGCAGGTCACAAAAGGACATGTAACAGTTGCTCTTCAGAAATGTAAGCAGGCATAGATTTAAAAGGACAATATTGCACATTTTCTCTCACTGCAAGATGAGAACCTATTGGTATTTCAGTATAAGAGTTATTGAAGATACGATTTCTTCTATTTCATTACTTTACCTTGATATATTTAGAGTTTGGGTTTGCATGGTGAAACTATTCACCCACCCAAACCTAATTGCTCTGGAGACTCGTGAATTTTGTGCCCTTCTAGAGGCTGTTTAGTAACATGAAATTTTAAGAACTGCAGAATGTAATTTTTAAAAGAGATTTACATTGAATTTTGAATACAGTCATTAATATTTCAGCTTTAAAGCACAGGTTCATTTTAGATGCTGGTATTACTTCAGAAGTTAAATTTGCATAACAGATATTGATTTGTTGTCTTTGACTTCCACAGTAATATTAACTGCACTATTAACTCGTTTAGGGTATTTCATAGAAACTACACCTGACAACTTAATTTATTTATTAATTACACTGGGGTTTGTACACTAACAAATATGACATAGAGGCTTAGCTTCAGAGACACAGTGGTTAATGGATTTTAGCTTCTGTAGCAGCCTTCAGAAACCTTTAAATCATAGTTAGCTGTTACATATATGTATTTAAATATATATATCACACACAGTGGCGACCTATATGTTTAGATCTTCAGCTGAAATTTATTACTCTGCTGAAGCACTTATGAATATTTAATAAGATTTTAGATAGATCAGCATTTCATCTTTTTTTCTGTTTTATTTCTATTCATTGAAAAACTTCATTGCTTTAATGAAAATATTATGACAACAGCAAATAATCTGTAGGATTGATAATGATGTGTATGAGCTTCTCTAGATACAGATTCTACTGATAGCAAAAGTATGAGCTAATAGTTTAATTTATTGTTGTTCACTGAAATAAAGATCGTATGTTACGAACTTGCCTTTAACCATTTGTGGTCTCACAGTTATCATGATTTTGGAGTATACTTGGTCTGAAGTGATCGTTCCTAAGCTTTTCATTGGTAATTTTGAAGAACTGCCTACTTATCATGATAGTAGGTTTGCATTTACAGTATCTTTCTTCCGCTCTACTGCTGCCACTGTTGCAAAGTTATTAATGAAATAGTATCTTGTTCATGAATTAAGAACATGAGGATCTTCCTGTTCTTGCATCATGGTTTTAGGGGCTACCCAATTTAGAGACTGATGCACCACAGAAAATACTTTTCAAATGGAAATGTTGACTCATGGTAGAGACTAGAAATATGAGACAGAAGCTGAAGTGCTGTGCTAGTCAGGGATTAGCTGAGAGATTTCCACTTCATCTACTCTTTTTCAAATTAACAAAATGTCTTAGGCACAGTTGACCCGATCAAAAATTATAGAAAGTGAGAGACTAAAGAGAGACAGAAAACAGATTAAAAAAGTTAATAAAGCATTCGGGAGTTATTTTCTAAAAAAGTGAGTTGGGATTTTTGGAGCAAGTCAAAAGCCGGGATAAAACAATCATTTTTTTCTTTTGATTTTCAATTAAGTTCTCTTTTTCACTCAGTTCCAGAGTGAACTCTCTTCAACATGAACTTTCCTACTGCTTCAAGTTAATTAACTGCATCTTAACTGTGAGTGAAGTCACCATTTCTGTGCAACATTACAGACTGATTATCCTGCTAAAGAAAACTGACATTCTCTGCATAATTGGAAGCAGCTCAGCTCTCACTTACAAAGCAACTTCTAGTTTTGTTAATATTGCTTAAGTTAATCAACAGTTCAATTACAATTTAGGAAAAGCACCACCAACAGCATGAAGACAGGTATATAATTCGCAATAGTGTATAGGAAGTATAGGGTGTCACAGAATACATCCAATTCAATTTTTGTAGAGCATGTTGCATGCCACATGGTCAGCACTATTACCTGTAGCAGCCATTTGGGGATAGTGGTAGTCCATGCCTGCGGCACACTCCTCTTCATTCTTTCTTTTCAGTTCCCATGTTTCCCTTGCCTTGTTCTTGTCCAGATAAGGAAACTGCCTCATTTCCTCATTTTCCCAGTCTAAGGATTCAAATGCACAATGAGGGGTGGGAAACAACATCCAGATGAAACCCCGCATAGTAAAATTTTCAGATTGGAAGCCTGAGGGGTTTTGTTCCACTGCTCATTGGTACAATGTTTGACATTTTTGTTGTAGCTTTCAAATCAATACCCAGAACGTTAACCTTATGTGCAATGAATAATTCCATGGAAGCCTACTTTTGGGTGGTTATTTGTATTGTATACAACCAAGTCAGTAAATGACTTTTTGCAGAAGCAAGGCTGAGGATGCAGTTCTGAAGTGAAAGTGGTTGGAATTTATTAGCTAGCATAACCACGAGATTACTAAACACAGGAACACATTCCTGTCCTTCTAAAGTTTTTGCAAATTTAAATCCCACATTTTCAATTCAAAACATACTCAAAACAATGTTGCTTTCGACTTGTTTTATACAAAGACCCTTTCTAGATGTTGAACTTTAGAAAAGGAACTTCTGGGGCTTTTTAAAGTATTCCTTCACAGGTAAATTGACAACAATGCAATAGCAGACAGCAAGAACATTGTTGAATTACAGAAAAAACACTGGTGTATTCACAAAGGACAACGTGGAATTATTGTAATATGAATTCTGTTATTTGTTGATTGGAGTAAATGTTTTCTGTGCTTTTACTGAAAGACCTCCACTATTAATCTAGTACTTAAATTACAACACATCATGCTTGATTGAGGTTAATTATCACTGGTGTTATAAATCTAACATGGCACATCTTGAATTCTAATTTTGGGTTTGATACAGTAGACCAGTTTAATTAAGTTATAAGTTATGCTTAACTAATGATATTCTCACAGTACAGCCTTCTAGTTCATAGAATCATAGAATCATTAGGGAACGGAAGGAACCTTCAAAGATCATCTAGTCCAATCCTTCTGCCACAGCAGGATCACATAGACCAAGTTGCACAGGAACACATCCAGGCAGGTCTGGAACGTCTCCAGAAAAGGAAACTCCACAACCCCCCTGGGCAGCCTGTTCCAATGCTCCGTTACCCTCACTGGGAAGAAGTTCCTCTTGATATTTAGATGGAACCTCCTCTGTTCCAGCTTGCACCCATTGCCCCTTGTCTTACCACCAGATGACCCTGAGAAGAGCCTGGCTCCATCCTCCTGACACCCACCCCACACATATTTGTAGACATGAATGAGGTCACCTCTCAGCCTCCTCTTCTCCAGGCTAAAGTTCACAGAAGGGAATACAGGGGGAAAACAGTCACAATGGAACATAGTTTGCAATAACACTGATCTATCCATATTCAACTTTCCCTCCCATTTTTGCTCATGAACATGCTGCAGAATAACAAACCAGGTAGCATAGTCTCTACAGATTTCCTAGCAAAAGCAGTCTCTATAGATTTACCTACCCAAAGCAGATGAATTATTTTCTCTCTTCAAGTCTACTTTTAAAAAAACATGTCTTGAAAACTTTAATGTGAGTCAGTGGCATAGGTTTCTTTGACATCATTGCTTAAAACTTGGTCTTCTAGAGAGTGGAGAACTTCAAATATTGTAGAGAAAATGGTTTGTAAATTCTGTAATGGCTTATGATTACAAGGGTATCCACATTGTTTCAAGGTAAAAAAATTCTGTAGGCCAGTGCTCCTCATTGATTGACGGAACAATGTGCGATTTTAGGATATGCTTGATCCTTACATCCAGAAACAATCCATAGTACACTCAAAGCTACCTGTTTACTTTCTGCATACAAGGAACAATGTCTAAAGATTCATGTAAGCCATGAATAGTGAAACTGAGCCTATCTCCAGACTTTGTCCTGCTGTTTCCAGCCAATGAGTCCAAACAGCAAATTTGAAAGAGTTCAAAATGTGTTCCCAAAACCTGTTGTGTCCTATGAGCCCTTGAATAAAAAGAACTTCTCTAATTACATTCACCCTATAAAGTAAAAACTAGGAAGTCTTAAGCAAACTCGTAACTGTGAACAAGTGCTGCTGATTTTAAGCTGACTTTGTGTGAACCTTCTGTACTTTGTGTATAAATTTCTGGAATCTGCTGCCTGTATGGTCATTAAATGCAGCATTTAGACACCCTTGACTCAAGCTTAGTTTTCAGTTTAGATGTACACTTACCGACTCCAAGAAAAGACTTTCATCTTCATAAACAGAAGCATCTGAAGTGACCCTCCAATCCCTGACAGAGGCCTATAAGAAAGCCGTGGAAGAACTATTCAATAGGGCAGGCAACAATAGGATGAGAGTTAATTGGTTTGAATTGAAAATGTGTAGATTTAGGTTAGACATCAGGAAAAAGTTCTTTTATCTGAGGATGGTGGATCTCTGGAACAGGTTGCCCAGAGAGGTGGTGGAGGCTCCATCCCTGGAGACATTCAAGGTCAGGCTGGGTGGGGATCTGGGCAATCTGCTCTAGTGAATGATGTCCTTACTTTCTGTAGGGAAATCGGACTAGATGACCTTCAAAGGTATCTTCCAACCCAATGCACTCACAGATAAGTCTGTGAGTAGGCCTGACTGGTTCAGAGCCAGAAGTTTTTCTGTCACATTCTCTCACTTCTTAAAAGAATCTTTGGGGTTATCTGGTCACAGAGGTAAAGTTTTAAATGCTTACTGAGTGTTTATAAAGTAAGTGAACCAAGTGTAATACAAGAAATAAAATGTAGAATTAATTTAAATTTGCTCTTACTATTTTATTATTCTTTTCAGTTCCCAAGTTCTTTTTAATATTTTAATGTACCCTTGTCATAGCACATTATTTCTTCTTTCATCTGAAAAATAAGTATTTGCAAGCAATGATTTTGTTGCAGTGTAAAGCATCATACACCTTGTCAACATTTATATGACTGATCTTTTTGGAGGAAAAAAGGAAAAGCCTTGTTTTAAACAAAATTTTTAAAGTGTGATTAATCTCACATTTAAGTAAAAGAATGAGAGTATTTTAGATTGGTTTTGTAGAGAGAAGTTGAAAATATTCTGTTCTAATTATAATAAAAATACACTGCCTACTGGAAAATCATATCCCAGAACTATACCCTTTACTTTGACACACAATATTAGAGCCAAAAATAAGTAATTAATTTGGTTGTTCCCAGATTAATGTCAAAGCTATACATACACCTACTCACTGAAAACTGAGAGGGCATTGAGCTCCCACTTCATAAAACTCAGTGGCTGTGATTTACAGACAAAAAACAGATCAGGGAACTGGGAGTTTTAAGAAGCTAAATGCTCAAATTTATTAAAATTATCTAATGTTTAACTTTTGCTTTGCTAATATGTTCGTCTTGGATTTGTTGTCCTTAGGCTTCCTATTTGCTACCTTACTGGACAGTCATAGAGAGCTTTGAAGATGTTGACAGTCACGGATGACACAATATTATTCCATCTGAAAGACAAGCCTTACAGGTAAAAATATGTTTCCTAACGACAAACCAGGAATCAAGCCTTACGTTGGCCAGAGGATGGCTGGCTTTTGTGTAACTCTAGCAACCAAACATTGCAATAAACGGCGTTGGCCTCTGGATGGCATAATGCTGTCACATAGAAAAAGACAAAAATCTTTTCCAAATCAGTTAAAAAATGGTTTCAAGAAAAACAGGTAGAATGACTTCTAAGTTAGCTTGTCATGTTATATTTTATGTGATCGCTAGATTGTATTTGTTAAATTATTTCATTATGAGAAATGTCAAGTGTTTATTTTCATAGACCAGGAGGATTCACCAGTTGGTAGTGCTCATGGGTTTAAATTCATTCCCTTTGAAATGTTCTTCTTCTTCATCTATGTACTGCATATACTATATTTGACTTTCAAGCTTGTGATACATGATAGTGCCATGTATCCCAGCCCATGCAAAGTAGCATAGGAGTGGTGGTACTCAGCTCTATGAGACCAGGAAATGTTTTTCCTTTAGGAAAGGAAAGCTGTCCATGCAAAGTTATCAGAAATATTAGATGCCTGAATATATAAATAATACATATTTAAAAGAAAAAAATATAAAGAAAAAAAGTATTTTAAAAGAAAAAGATATAAAATTATATATGTAATCCTGGATCTGACTTTTGGGGAATTAAATGTCATGTATTTCTCTAAATAAATCCTGTTTGGAATTTATGGAAATGGTTTGCATTTGTAGATGCAACATCAGGTTGCTAAAATTTAGTTAAGTTTTTGTATCTTATTAGGATAACAGTAAATTGCTATTAGTAATGAAATGCAGTTCTTTTGAAAACCAGAAGATATTCCCCTCTGATCTGGAAATAAATGACTCTCTTACTGCTTTTGCCTGTAACTATTTTGGTTTCTGAAGATATATGAGCTTGAGGTAGGGAAAAGCTGCTGACCATATGAAAATGAGTCAGATGCATTAGTTTTATGCAAAAGCATATAAGTTGGATGTCAGGAACTGATAGAATTTTAGTTGAACTATAATTTGTAGGTACTGATATAAATTCTGGGTACCTATTGCTCTGCCACTTAGCTTTGCCTTGTGAACCTTATTGTAAATCTTTCAAAACTGGCTTTTATTTGAAATCTAGACATTTGGTGAGAGGTGGTGCTGCTACAGAGCAGATACTGTCCCTTGAGTTCCAGTGGGCTAGCAAGCAATACTAGAAATGTGTAACGTGCCATACAGGTCATTAATGATTTGATAACATTTATGTTGCAAGCAGAGTACTAGGGACTCTACAGTCATGGACAGATACACATAATTTTACAGTTTTGTTTGATGGTGTGTCATCTCCACAAACTATAATATATACTAAGAGTATATATTACCTTTGCATTGTTGGTTGTGTATGTTGTCTGACAAATTACGGCAAAGGCAAGTAAATCTAAATGAAGGGTTCCTTTTCCCAGTGAATACTATGAGAATAGAGGATGACTTTACCACTATAACAACATGTACTTAATATAACCATTCTATAACCATAAGACCCACCTGGATATGTTCCTGTGCAACTTGGTCTAGGTGATTCTGCTGTGCCAGGGGATTGGACTAGATGATCTCTCGAGGTCCCTTCCGATCCCTAATGATTCTATACATATAAAACCAAAATATAATCATAGTATAACCACTCTCTTCATGCAGAGCATATGCTGATGTATTGAATGTGTAACATAAATATAGGTATTAAACAGTTAGATACTGAAAAATCAATTTAAAAAATCTTCTAAGTGTATCTTTTGCAAATTAAGTGTTAATCAGACCAATTACAATGATGCTACATTTTTACCTATTATATCTATAATCTGTGCATGGCTTAAAATGTTACTAGTGATGGTCCTCTATTCATATTTTTTATATAGCTCCTTAGAAAATTCTGATATAATTCATAATAATAATTATTTTGGCATAGTTCACAAATAAATTGACATAATAACTGGGTGATCTAGAAACAAACTGGACTCTTGTTTTACTTCTGCTCAGCAAAGTTACTTACTTCCCTTTTTGTCATAGTCCCGTAGCTTTAACTGTTCACGGTTAGTCAGTTCCACAATGTAACTTAGGCAGCTGTCACATCCCGAACAATCAGAGAAGGTTGTGACTCAGGTCCATGAATTCATTTGGGCTGAATTAAGGAGATTAACACCATAAGTATGCACAGATATCAAGCTTACTAAAGTTATCAGATGCTGAACTCAGAGAGTTCAGAAATCACTAAAGTTACCCGATACCAAACTCAGAGAGGACAGAAAGCACTAATATTACTAGTTGTCTAACTCACAGAATAGAGAAGAGGAAAAAGCGAAAAGATAGATAAGAGGTCAGATCACCAGTCTGGACTGTAGCAGCATCTATCATGCTCCAGCCTCCCCTGTCACTCCTTGGTTCCACAGACCTCTGGAGAACTCCTCAGTTTCTCTGACTGTGTCAGTTTCTTGTCATAATCAGCTTCATGGATTGGGGTGGAAGTGATGGTGGCAACAGGTGATCAGTCCCTCTTTGCTGTCTAAAGCTTCACAGCTTTTTAGTTTCCCCAGCAGTAATTTTGTTAGTCTCTTGGTATGGTCACAGGCTAGGGGAGGCTCATGCCTGCCCTGTACCATTCAAAACCTTCCTTTTGTCACTGCTGCCTGGGGCATTTTAATTCACCTCCAAACTTAATGGAGACTTTGTTCTCAGGGGCTTAGACAAAACACTACTGAGTAAGTCCTTAAGAGATAACAAGTCATTCTGTTCTTACCAGTTAAGCATAGTTTTACAGATAGAACAGCAGCATCTCCGGACTCGCTTGTTCTGCTCCACTATGAAGAACTTGTCTCTTAGCCAGGTGCAAGAATGCTCCTGCCCTCCCTGCTCATTATGTCTGAGCAATTTTCCTTGTTGCAAATTAGTCTGTCTAAACTCGAGTCTAAAATCATAGACTTATTAGGGATCAGAAGGGACCTTGAAAGATCATCTAGTCTAATCCCCCTGACACTGCAGAATCACCTGGACCAAGTCGCACAGGAACACAGCCAGGAGGATCTTGAACGTCTCCAGAGGAGGAAACGCCATAACCCACCTGGGCAGCCTGTTCCAATGCTCCGGTACCCTCACTGGGAAGAAGTTTCTTCTGATATTTATATGGAAGCT
>VZRI01004686.1:509744-550558 GCA_013397515.1 Upupa epops
TTAGTCCCTGGGATTGTTCTTGCCCAGATGCAAGACTCTACACTGACACTTGTTGTACTTCATTCAATTTCTCTCTGCTCAGCTAATTATTCAATAGAGTTAATCCCTATCCATCAAACACAAATTCATTATAGTTATCTATGCGAAGAACTATGTTTGACAACACCTCACGTAATTCTTTTGGTTTCACTTGGCTTCACTTCCTTTAGTCTCACTTACCTGTAAAGACAGAAACCACCACAAGCTTGCCAAAACATTTCTGAAAACTCAAAGAAATCTCCCAAACTGACAGGTCTCAAAAATAGAGAGAGAAAAAACGTCAGCTTATTTCATGCTAAGAAACCTATCAATAACCTCTGATAACACCCAAACAATACACTATAGACATTGACAGACAATTTTTATGGTAGTTTCATAGTCTTTGCTATCCTTGACATAGTCTTACTCCTTTCGGGTGAGAAACAAGAAGCATTTACCCTCGGTCTCTGAGTAGTTTAAAAGTAGCAAAACATTCTGTAGTTTTTTATTAACTTTGAAAAGACAAAATGTTTCTTTCCTATCCGTCAGTCAGTCAGTCTCTGGCACACTTTGCATGAACATAACTTCACGTATTTTTATTATTTGATTGTTTCTATGCTTTCCCAAACTGTCTTTTCTTGACAGAGAAAATAATCTATCAGAATCATCAAAATCTACCTTGGCAGCAGGAACATTCCTTGAATAAACATGAAAATTAGTCCTCAAGTAAGATTTACTCCTGTGGCATTTAAAAGAGGCACAAGCTAAAACCAGGATGAGATTAGAAAGAAGAAACTTGAAGATTATCTTCTGTTCATCATACCAGCGTAATCCTTCTTTGTTTATTTATTATCTTAGTCCTTTTCTAGAATCTTATCATGGAGCACTTGTGGGACCCATCCACATTTCTGCAAAACAAAATTAACCTGAAGGAGGGGAAATGTAAAAGTATGTTAATATGGAACTGAGGAAAAACTTAGCAGCAACTGCTCTCATCTAATTCATGTGGTCCAGAATCTACTGTCAGCTGTCCAGGCTGTGTGTTAAATATAAAATTGCAAAATGGGATGGAAAGAAACAATTATTTGGTTCATCAATAAAATTCAGAGTATTAGCCCTTATTGTTTCACTTACCACCCCTTCCTCAAAACCTTCTGTCCTAGAAGGTGGCAACACCACATGGCAAATTTCTTCTGTGGGATATAGATATAATCTGTGGGATACAGGAATAATTTAATTTCTTTCTAAGACAGCTAATTTTTAAAGTGTTGGAAACAGCATAGCTCCAAGGAAACCAATGGAATAATGCTGATTTGCACCATTTTGCTTCTTCCTTATTTGGTTCTTTATTCCCTTACACTGCATTTATAAAATATAAATTTTATCTGCAAAGGTCATGCACATTAAAGCTGAATAAAAACTTCACAGATCTACTTTTCCACAGGAACACATACTGGTGCTTTGATTTTTGCTTGGTCCTGTACTGATAAGATGCTCCTGAAGAAGCACTCTATGCCAAATTGTTGAAGTCCTGACAAAAAGCAGTTACCAAATTGTCTTGCACTATATAGGCAGACAGAAAGCATAGAGAGGAAGCATAGTTAAAATTACATTAGAGTGCAGAGGAAGAGATGAGGCTGGGCAAAGAGAAACATCAGTCATGAATAACAGAAGTACAATGTGACAAAATAGAGAAAGAGGGAGAAATTACAAGAAAAGTCATTATCTTTGTGAAAATAACAATTTTAGACTGTAAGATGGAAAGACTCTTTGGGCAGATGAAGCTGAAGAAATGAATCAGAATTGTGATGGAGTGTTCACACTACCGAAGAAGTTTAAAGAGGGCAGTTCTTCCATGCAAAGCAGTTTTCTAATATTTTCTATCATCCTGCAATATCTATGGATGATCTTGCAGCATGAGAGATGCTGGCCTGGGATCCTGATGACAACAGCAGGATGGAGAACCAGGCAATGAAGACATTAGGTTAGATGCAACCTTAGACAATATGTTTCACTTAAATTTCTGTGCTATCCTTCCAGTTAATTTTTTATGTCTTTTTTTTTTCCCCTCCTCCTCTTGATGGCTATTAACATTTCCATAAAACATTTATTTCCGAGGTGGAAATATTCCATTTGAATTTCGATCAGACTTGTACATGAACAGATTCCTATATATTATTCATTCTAACTGATACAGGATTAGAGCTGACAGTAAAACGCAATGACATCTCTAGGTGGTTTATGACAGACCTTTTGAAGGAGGGTACTTTTTTCAGAAGGTATAAATGCTTCAGGTTTCTGTATAGAGATCACATACTATTTCTACAAAGTATGCTTCTTCTTGAACTTTCTCATGAACAGGAGACACTCTCACTTTTAATGATTTATGAACTGTTGGAACTGTTGCCTTAAATGTTTTGCTGTCTGCACCTATAAACACATAAAATACTGCTTCATCCTGGACTTTTTACTGACTTGTGAATGCTGCTGTAAAATAGCCCCTATAGCACAATACATCACAAGAAGGTTACACTGCAACTGAGCTCCTGTGATTTGCCCTCTACTTGTGAAGGGCTCCAAACTGTCTGTGGACCATAGGCAAAAGAAATCATACAACAGACGGAAATTCATTTTGGGCTCAGATGCTTTGCAACCACATCCCAAGCAGGAGCTTCCTGCACACAGTTTCTGTTCCTCAGAGGCATTGGGACTGATTTTTCAAACTGATAACTGCCTGATGCTTCCTACATAAACCACAGCTTCATTCAGGAAAGTTTAATGCCACAACTCTGTTTTCAAGGTTGTGTAGGAAAGAAAATTCAGCACCTGGTGACTAACCCTGCGCCACTGCAGGTAGACTGAGCAGCATGTGGTCTGAGAGAGGGGAAGGAAGAGCAGGTGCAATTCAAAGAGCATTTATACACTACAGAGAGGTCCAAATAGCTAATAGTGGAAAGTGCATTAAATACCTGTCAAAAGTTATTTTGCAATATGAAGACCTGCCCAAAATTGTTCTGAAAGAGAATTTTTGTTTTCCTTTTTCACCTTGCCAGAGTTTTCCTGTGAAAATGCTACGTTACATAAATGTTAAAAAGATGGATGGCTGAGATCCAGAAACCCAGATCTTTGCATAGAGCAATTGTTTTTCTACTGCTAAGGTGGAAAATCAATAGTGCATCAAATCTGCTTTGTTCTTGAATCACTAAGGGCTTTGGTTCCAGATGGGTACATAAAAAAATTACTTACCTCAGCTTGCATGTGTATATTAGAAAGATAAAACCAACCAGATAAACAAGGCAACTCTTTAAAGTATGCTCATTTCAAAATATTTTATTCATCTTACACATTATACAGATCAAATGGATGTAACCCGGGAAACGGTGCTTCATTCTCCATCAGGAACCTCTGCCCATTTATTAGTGGCATATAATTCAGTATTTATGTTTTGAAGCACTGTTTTCTATCACTATCATATACTCTAGATTCCAATACAATTAGAGTGGAAACACAGAAAGATATTCCTACTATTTGCCAGCGTTTCTAGAAATACCATACTTGATAAACATGTCAGGAGACAGAGGGACAGGGAATGTGGTAAAAAGGTTAGGCTGTCAGAGACCTCAAACATCAATTCACAGGTCTGTATCAATACTGTTAAAAATGTTCAGTGGTTTTTACTACCTCAGTTACTTCTGACTGATTTGAAATACCTTATTGAATTTGAATTGTCAGAAGTTACCTAGTATCCTGTTTTCAACTGGCAACTCTACTGAGGTGACTAAACATTCCCATTCACTGGCAGAAGATTTGATCCGGAGGCAAAATTTTCAGAATTGGAAAAATTGGTTAAATGTTCATTTTGGATATTTTATACATAAGAATGCCTGCAATCCATCCCAGAGGATTTATCTGTAACATTTAGTTCTGGTAGAAAACACTATTTTCTGTGAAAACTAATAAGACTCAAACTGGAAATAGCAAAACACGTTAGGAGACAAATTATAGCTGCAATCTTTATGGTGAGTAGGGTTCTCTGGGAATTTTGTCCTTACTTGTCTTTATGATCTGACCTCATTTCTGTCTATGTCAATGGAAATAATTTCTCTTTAATTCAAAAGGGGTTGTGCTTCAGGCAGCCAGTATTTGGACTTACACATAATGAACTGGCAAATAGATGTTTATTTGCTGAAAAAGAAAATGCAGACTGTTTTACAAACTCAGAGATACTTCAATTAATACTCCTAGGTAAAGTCAGTGTCCTAGCAACCATTTTGGAAAGATGATGTGCTTCCATGTGATAATGCTTTTCCTCTAATGAGGAATACACAGCACACAGTCAAAAACATCTATAGTATACATCTAGTACTGTCTTGGGACGTTAAATGTTATAAAATGTGATGCTTCCTGTTACAGCAGTTATAGGAATGCATGCCATGGTGTATTTCAAAATATATTTTAAAATAAAACAGCATTCTTATGCCTAGAATCATAAAATCATTCAAGTTGGAAAAGACCCTCGAGATCATCAAGTCCAACCATTAACTCTGCTTCACCAAGTTCACCATTAGAACACAATGCTAAGCAACTTTGTACTCTACTGTGTCTTAAAGCCTAGTGTTTGCAAATGCAACAGTTAAAAGTAATTGGAAAAGCCAGTCTTAGAGAGAAAAATCAACCACATGTGTCAGGGAGGTGGACAAATGCCATGGGGAAGAGATGGGTGAATGCAGGGGCTTATGTAAAGGAAGGAAAGAATCAAGGAAAGGGCTATGAGAGACTTCCTTGGAATTCAGAGCAGCCAGAGGGAGGATTGTTTATTAAAGGAGGGAAAGACTTCCCCTTAAACATATGTATCTGCCACAGTTTCTAAAATTCTTCCTGAAAGAATTGCTCAGTGAGGTTCCTTAGACTGTTCAGACATACCTCAGGGACTCCTAAGTTGACTTTGTTTCCCCAAGTCAAGTCTGTCTTTCACCTGTGACCACAATTACTGAGTGAGACCTCCCTATCCCATCTCAACTCTCAAGCCCTTAGCTGTGTTTCTGCCTCCCCATCCCACTAAAGGGTTAGAGGTGAGTGACCAGCTGTGTGGTTACTTTGCTGCCAGCTGGGTGGGCTGAACCCTCGACACTCTCAAAGTACATATCCCAGGAAACGAAGCTGCTGTTCATTCAGTGTCACAGTTATAGCTGGGTGTACACACACTGCCAGTAAGAGACATGAAACAAGAGATGTTATCACTGACTTTGTGTAGCAATTAACACACAGCAGCACCACACACTGCTGAGGAGTAAGACAATATTAATTGCATACAAGGCAGAGCATGGGAAGAACAACAATAATTCACATTTGTAATGTGGTGCCTTGCAATACTACTCAGGTGTGAATGAAGCAGTGTCAGCAGCGTCTATTAGGGGTAAGTATTATAGTGAAAAGGGATTTAATCTCTGCATTCCCTGGGATGCCTCACAGCTAATCATCCTTAAGATCACATGGCACATGCTCTCAGACATGCAGATAGAAATCATTGGAAGGAAGATGGAGCCGGCAAGTGCAGCCAAGTGACTGCAATACCTCATTCTGAAAGTCCAAAATTGCTGTGATGGAGCTAATACAGATGAGGAAAGTCACAGCTGCTCCCAGATCCATCACATAGGGAGCTGTCAGTCAAACTTCTTTAAACGGGAGAAAGATATCTTCATGGAAAATGATTTACGGTATATAATCTGAAGCAGAGAAACAAAGAGAATAAGCTACAGTAGTCATATTTTGAAGAATTTTTCTTTGAAACAGCAAGTGTCATTGAACATTGTACTGTTTTACATGAAATTACATTAATTTCAAGTAAAAATTGAGATGCTGTTTAATACTTTTGCATTGTGATGAATACATTCTCTACATCTGGAAAAGCATTCAGTGCTGTCTAAAAATTCATTTCCAGTTAAGCCACATGTATTAGTAGTCAAAAAAGTTCAACAGCTGGAGGAGACTGTAATATCATGAGGTTTATTCTGAACTTCTTAACACTGAAGGGAAAGGTGTTTTATCAACTACTTGGTAGTGGTCCAAGATCAGCATATTGAAGATTTATGACCTTAATTAGGTAGTAGATGACAGGCAGACATGAACTCCTGGATATTGGGACACACTGGTACAAAAACCTGAACAACGAGAAGATTTTTGGAACAAGACACATAGCATCAAATGAGGAACTTAGAAGTTGACACACAGATTTCTGTAGAGAATATTTTGAAGTAATATCTAAAATAGGCTACTACACACATGGATAGAAAACTATTAGATATTTTAATCTTTATAACATCTCATAATACAGAGCTGGGTTTCCCTAGTCCAGTCATCTAAAAAAGCAGCAGATCCTGCACAAAACACTAACAACTAGTTCAACCACTTTTAATATTGACTGGTACAAGAAAGGACAGTTGCTCATTAGATGTATTAATCTTCTGATTTTTTGAGCACTAACACTGCTTGGAGACCAAGCTAAGAAACAAAAGATCACAGAATAATCATGGTTGGAAAGGACCTCCCAGATCACTGAGTTCAACCATACCCACACCAACAAAGCACCTAAATACCTGATTGATCAAAAACCACAAAATAACCCCCTACATGCCTGCCACTAAGTTGCTTTAAAAGATGTTGCTTTAGGAGAACCTCACATCTACATAAGACTGGTGTTGAAAGGAGACCACACGGAATGGACAGAAGAGACTGGTGTGGACACTATAAGACAATTTTTCCAGGAAAAGGAGTAATTATGAAGGAAATACTCTAAACCTTTCCATCTCTTCATATCATCATAGAGAAATGTACCCAAGGAACCTGCAAGGTCACGTATGTAAGAAAGCAGAGTGTGAAAATTCATGTTTAGAAAGTCTCCAGCTATCTCACTTCAAACAGTGTGTAATTGCCTATGAAAATAAGTAAATGGTTCATATTTCAAACACTTTTTCCAGCATCTTTCCTCATTTTTTACGAAGAATGAGTTGATAGACATCCATGTCCTGAAGTTTCACTGCAAATATTCAGTGTTGATATCTTTAGCAGATACAGATTTTCTAAGGAAACAGCTCAAGATATTTTTAGAGTAGATATATGTGTGTTTCTATAACTGGAGAGATGATGCAAACTGTTAGAGAAATAATGTTCCTGAAGTCAGGCTTGAGGAATAGGTATTTTCAGAGCAACAGTTAACATTACACAAGACCTCAGAAATAATTGTTCAGTGGGCTAGGATGGACAATAAACCTGCTGTGGGTTCTTGCTGCTCTTTTAACTATGAAGAGGTTTCAATTCTGTTAGTGAAGGAGAAAGGACAGGCAAGGTACAGATATTTTTGGACTGGGTATTCTTTCTAATGAGAATCTAAAACTTTCATGACTCCTTGACTAATAAGCACCCCCAGATGTATATTAATAACCTTTATTTCTCAGAAGAAAATATAATTCTTCATGGAAGACTGGCCACAACAGATTTTCCTAACTGCACTCCAGTTGACTTTCATTGCAACGGGTAACTTAAACGACATTGAAATTTATAACTTGCTGCTTAGCAAGGACAAACAACCAGATCACATCTTCATGCTGCACACAGCATAGCCCTATTTCAAATTCATTCAGTTAATTTGGAAAACTTATGGATTTGAACATTTGTACAAACAGTGGCAAGATTCCCTCAAAAAACCCAATTGTTCATCATTATTCAAAATAATTGAGCAGTTTACCATTTCACTTATTTTGCAGCACAGAAACCAATTTCAGAAGAATGTTTTCACAGTAATTGTGAGTTGCGATAAGGAAAATAATTGTCAGAGAAAGGAGTTAGGTTAGAATTAAACCTTGAAAATAAGCAATTTGATCTGCTGAGTAATTTCATGTGGTCAGAGAACTGATGGCAATATTTGCAGTGAAGAAAATGCTCCAATCATGCTGATACTGTTATTGCACATTGGGGGTTCTGAATCATAACCTCAGACTCCTGAGTGATGGATGCCACCTCCTTTGCTCCATAACGCCACATGTCATGCTGCTTATACACCCATAAAGAGGTGGTGGTAGTGCAGGCTTCAAAAAGTACTTCCTTGCTCAGGGCTGGAATTAAAGTGATAAAAGAGCATCTTGGGAGCAAGAAGTAATTGGAGATATACAGACACACCGAGTACTTTTAGGACTAAACTCATAAGCAGTCAAAAAGGAACAGAATGCCGTGAATGATGCCTATGCAGTTTCCCAAACCATTATATTTATTAATTATTGCGCATTCCAAGGACCTATATTTTTGTATGTTCAAATCATTGATTTACTCGCACTGATGGCATCTTTTGTGCTTGGTGTTTTCCCAAGCTCATTAATTGTCTCATCTACTTGGATGCACAGCAATTGAATCTGAATGTAATTTGATAACATTCAATACACATCTTTTTCTTCCAGGAGGATTAAGCAATAATTTGACATCATGAGCCAGGTATTCTCACAGCCTGTGAAAATGCTCTTTTTGAAGCATCTGCTTTTAAACAGGATCTGCTTATCTTCTTGTAGTCTGTATGGGATTAGTGGATTTACGTTCTTTCCCAAAGCTAGCACTCTCACTTCATTAACATCAAACATTTGAAAGGAAGGGACCTTTGATTTTGAGAAGATCTTTAACAGCTACTCTAATCTGCATGACACCTCTTATAAGTGATTCCTTCTCTCATTCCTATCATAACTGCCCAGACAGCTACAATTTTTTTCCACGTGTCTAGTGCATCTTCCAGGAATATTCCTTTATCCTTGTGCCATGGCTTAACACCAGCTGGCAACTCAGACCCACACATCTGCTCACTCACTACTCCCTGCAGTGGGATGTGCGACAGAATTAGGAGAGTGAAATTGGTATAACTCGTAGTTGAGATAGAGACAGTTTAATAGGCAAAGCAAAAGCTGAATAAGCAAAGCGAGAGAAGTAATTCAAACAGCACTTCCCATCAGGTCAGTTTGAACAGTCAGGTGCTCAGCCGTTTCCAGGAAAGCTGGGCTCCATCAGGTGTAACAGTCACATGGGAAGGCAAACTCCATCGCTCCCAAAGCTTTTTCTTCTTTTCCCCCCAGTTTTATACTCTGAGCACGTCATATCACCTGCAGTATGCCTTTGGTTAGTGCGGGTCAGCTGTCCCAGATGCACAAGGCGGGAGGGGATGCATCCCCAGCCCACTTGATGGTGGCATGGTGTGATAAGCAGAAACGGCCTTGACTCTGTATGTACCATTCAGCAAAAAGGAAAACCTCTCTGTATTAACAACATGTTTCCAGCACAAATCCAAAACACAGGTCCATACCAGCTACTATGAAGAAAATTAACTGTATCCCAGTGAAAACCAGCATACTGTCCTTTATTTGCAATTTCTGCATCCTCAATCTTTTCTGTTGAGCCAAAATAGTAAGCACAAGCTAAATAACCCCAAAGCAAAATTTTTCTTGTGCATTTGCTTGAAATTCTGCCTATTTTTTTAATCTATGAATTTCTATCTTGATTATTAGATAGATCTTTCATTAGCATCTTCTCTCTTTTTCTCTTGTTTCTAGCATATTCCTCATTTTTTTTTTTACCTAATGCAAAGATTTAATCAAGGACATTCACAGTTTATTCTTAGACTGCTTTCCTTCCTGCTATGATACCTCCCATATTATTGCATATCCAACCGCTGTGAGAAGCCTCAAACCAGTCTTTAAAACTTAATTTCCCTCTTGATCCCTTTCAGTACTTTTCAATTAATCAACAACATTTTCCTTCCTATATAAAATTTAACTCATCAGCACCTTATATGATTTCTCTAGAACCTTTGCTATTCATTCACACTCATTCTTGCAATGTCTCTGGAATACCTGTTTTGGTATTGGTCTGTCTTATTTTGAAGGCTTCCTTTAAGAAAGGAAAGCAAAATTTAATGCTAAAGATGAAATAAGTTTGCATTCAAGTATAAAACGTGAGATTTGTATTGATATCTGCCTTAAGCAGTAAAGAGCATTTGGGTTAAGAACCATCCTCAAACACCGATAGTCTATCTCAACACCATCACTCACCTCTGTCCTTTTTCCGGTTGTTAATGTTTTTCAAAGCAACAGATTTCTTTTGTCTGGGAGAACGAAGGGAGAGTACAGTTGACTTCCACCACACACTTCATTGCTGTTCATTCCTCTTTGTTTCTCAGCCTGAAGGATCCTATAACCTCACCTGAGGCAGGGGACCAACACATTCTCAGTTAGCTGAGCTGACCAGGAAGGGTAGCAGCAGGGGAATTTATTCTACTATCAGTGCTGAATTGGTGCAAGCTGGGTTCACATTCACAGCTTTACTTTCTTCTTGGTTTGATATCTTTGAACTTCTCAGTCATTTACTTCCTAGGTATCTGTGCTGGTTTGGCCCTGTTTGGAGCCAAGCTGGAGGCCAGGGGTCCACTCTCCCTTCTTAGATGGAGAGAGGAGAGGAAAATATAACAAGATGCTAGTGGTTTAAGAGAAGAACAGTTGAATAGAGGAAAACTAAAAGCTGCACACTGAAGCAAAGGCAAACAATAAAGATTATTCTCTACTTTTCATCAGCTGGCAATGCTCAGCTACTGTCCTGGGAATCAGGGCTTCAATATGCATAGCAGTTGCTCCATAAATGCGCGTACACACACATACTTCCTTCTCACTCTTATATCTGGGCTGACATCATGTGGTATGGAATACCCTGATGTGTTACCAGCCCCCTTCTAGCTACTGCTGTGCAACACAGCACTATGAGAGGTGCTACAGGGAGAATCAAATCCACCCCGGGCAAGCCAATACAGTATCCAAATTGCCTTTGCCAAACCAGCTTTCTCCATCAATTCCAATGAAGCCATCACCCATTCAAACACCTCTCTTTTTTTTTTTTTCATGATCAACAGTCATGCAGCATTTTTATGTGTGTATCCTTTGCCTTTTCTTTTAAACTATTATCATCTTTCTTCTCTTTGCAAATTAACCTCTCAATAGCAATGGCCTCTCCTGAACATACTGTAGTTCCAGACTTGTTGTTAATTGTAAGACAATATTCTAGCATGCAATAAAACTGAGTATAGAGCTTACTCTGTCCTTCTGTTTTACACACACATGGAAGAAAGAAGTCTTATTTTAATGTAATTTACTTATGTTATTTTTACAGAGAACATTGTCAAATGAGATACCATTTACAGATAAGATAATAATAGTAAAATATTATTCTAATAGAAAAGTCAACAGAAGTTCACCCAGATAATATTCAAATTTGTACTTACAGATATCAACCATCTATGGAATAACAGTTTTCAATGCTTCACAGACATTGTTAGGTAATTTGGTGAATATAGCACTTGCAATCAAAATCTTGTAATGAGTTCTACTCCAATGGAGCTGCCTTGCTCTGTGTAAGGACAGTCCTCTCTCCATATGGAATTGATCTTAAGAGAAGTAGCTAAATAGCCAAAGCAGAAATGAAGGACCGGAGGTGAGGGAGAGCTGAAAGCATCTAATAAAACTAAGTAGCAGTTTTAGTAAGGGCGTGATTCAGTGTACAGCTCATTATGTTCTCTTAATTTCATTTTTACTTCTTACTCTATCCAGGCTTTTTAAAGTCCTAAAAACCCTGGAATACTGTTTTCTACTTCAAGAAGATGACATCAGTTTCTGACTCCAACACTGTTATTTTTATCCTTTTACTAAAGGTTTGACCGTTCATTCCCTGTAATTATGAAAATAAGTTCCCAGCCAAGTCATGGGATTTAGTTTTTTTCATTCATTGAATCAGTTACGGCAGATATTTACAGGACTGAGTTACCTCCAACCGCAGAAACAAATGGAGAAAGGAGTATGTGGGGAACAAGAGTCACATTCTTTCACTATAGGTGTGTCTAGGATACTGGCAAGAAACCCTACTGAATATAGTACAGCCAGGCACTCCTGTCAAGGAAACATCATTTTAGTAAAACCATAATCTATGAATTAACCAGTCTAACCTGGCCTTCCTATTTATTTTCTTCTTTCTTCACTTTATTGTCTGTGAGTTCAGTCCCCTCCCTTTTGTATTTGGGATGTTTAACCCAGATGAGTTATCTCTGGCACACAGACAGCACCTTCCTTTTTTTTCCCCGTGCAATTGATTTTATAATTAAAAGAAGTGTGATAATTGAGCATGTCTCTGTGTGCTTTCACTTTAGTTCCCTGTATCAACATTAGAACTAAAATGAAAATCTAGTTTATATACTATTAATCTTTCTAATGAGACATTCATTAATATTCCAAAGTCATTATCCAACACTAACCATTTTGACATCAATTAGATTTATAACCACATAAAGCCTGTGGCATCCTGTACCTTTCATAGTCAATCTCCATCTCAGATTGAAGAGCAAATGGGAAACAAGAAGACACTACACAGTCTGTAATACCACTGATACAGGAAGCGCATACTGAATTCTAAAGTGCTAAAATCGTGTTTCAATTAAGATAAAACACTAATAACTTCCTCTTCTTCGATTTGATAGTGTTAATACATTAATTTCATTGCTGTCCTTGCATTTCCTCATAGACCAATTAGCATTTAACAACAATTAAATTAAAAGATATGTCATGATCCTAGTGGAATGAAAATATTTGTCATAAGGCAACTCATGAAAAGAAATTATAGAAGCTAGTCTGACCACGCTGAGCAAAACCCCCAGCTCCTCTCCCCCTCACCCAAACATATTATAATGTCAGCTGAATGCTTATTTTGCTAATGATTGGCAAAATCAGCCCTGCATTTAGTGATGCCAAAATACATGCACACAGCCATCCACCTAAAACTGGAGCAGTTCTGCTGTAGCATCACTGTGCCTCTTATCTATAGAATTTTTTTCCTCATTAATATACACAAAACCCCAAATATTTAATAAAATTGAAGGCATTTTGTAAGCCAAGTGAGATGCAGTATCTGCTAATCACTCTGTGTAGGTCGTGTATGTTTGCCTATTTGATGGGACTAAAAGTCAGGTCAATGTGAAGAGCTCTTGAAATTCCAGCCCTCTTTTATTTGCATTGTGTGTCTGCTAGACATTTATAGGATTGAGTCGATAATGTTTCACTTCCTTCTTCTTCACATCACAGCTCTTAATGACATTTACAGTAGCTGAAAGGTCATTTCATTTCCCTTTATATTTTGGAGAGAAAAAGGTAGAATGATTAGGGAATGTATTTCCAGAAATGAAAACTAAGAACAGTGTAGTAGGTAAATAACAAACAAACTGTCAGTGACCTTTCGTCAGTATCTTCCACACATTATTCTAAAACTGTTTTAATTATGCTTTTAACAATCCTGTAGTCTTTGGACCCAAGATAAAATACTGGTAGAAATTTATGATTATTTAATGTGTGCGTGAACTGAGATGCTATTAACTAATTGGCCACTGGGTACCAAAATTTGGCCTTCACTCTTTTATACCAGAAGTTTTCATTGCCCTCAGTGTTCTTTCCATTTATGCTGCCCTTTCTTTATTCTGAATTCTGTGTGGATTTGTATGAGTAGCTCCCGAGAAAGTTATTAGGAATTACAAGAATGATCCACATGCAACAGGATGAATACATAACCTTAAAAGTCATTGTCACCCGAAACAAACAAGCTGAAATAGTCTGTTTATAGCAAATACAATAATGGCAATTTGTACCTTTGTAAGGCACAAGTAAAATTTTATGAATACTAAGGAGCATATTTTAAAATACCACTCTGTGTTGCTCATATCCATGTATTTAACTAACTATCCTAAGGTTCATATTCAGTGGAAAATAATTCATTTCTGCTAAGCTAAATATTTAAGTCGGGCTACATTTCAGGTATAAATCAGGTCAAATAATTACTGGACAGATTGAAACACAACAAATTGCTGAGAAGTTTGGAATGCTGCTGAGTTTGTCTTGCAGCCCCCTTTAGCATCTTTTCGTAACAATGAGGGTTTAAAAGTGCACTGTGATATGGATGAAAGGTGACATTAGACCATCAGGCCTTTCTATGTTCTAATGCCACATTTAGTTATTATTCCTATACAAATCAGGAAAAAAAATCTAACAAAATCCCCTAAACACCTGCATGATCTACTTTAAACAATTACTGTTATATTATAAAGATTAAATCCTATTAATGCTTGAGGGACTACTATGCATGTGTTGATAGAGGTGTAGGTCATTAAGTACAGTCATTAAAGACATGCTGTAACATACCCAGTAACATATTTCATTCATTTTTGTTGCAAGACAGAAGCATCAGATGTGTCAAAGTAAAGCTAAATTTCAGGGTTTTTTCCTAGCTGCTAGGGAAATCTAGATTTTTCTATTGCAGATAAACAGAGGTGACATCTGAAGGACATTCACTTGGCAACTAATTAAGTGTATGCAGTGCCACTTAGCTAAAAAATACTGCTTTTAGTGAAGTCAAAAAATGAAAGTTCAAATCTTTTATGAGCTGATAACAGCATTCAGCAATGCTGAACATCATTCTGTTGTGCTCACCACAGTAGTGTAAACTGTGATGACATAAGAACGCTTGATGTGCAATGTGTATTAAGACCACTTGGCTAATCTGCCTGTCATCTGAAATACCCTGGGGATATCAGATGCTGATCAAGATGTTTATTCTATCATTAATTTTCCTACATTTGTCTGTCTGTCTATTCTTTCTATTTGAAACAATGACCTGTAGAAGTCTTACATATTCTGGGAGTTCATGGTTTCCTGCGAGCTGGGCTGTGAAAGGGGCATTATTGCAACTCTTTCACTAGCTGCTACATTCAGCAGAAGACTGTTCTGTCTGGAATGGCAGATGTGAAAAGCAAGCCTGGATCTTTTAACTTCAGTAGGCAGTGAGAGTGCTTTTCCTTCTCAGAAGGGCTGGGTGAGTTGCACAGCTGTTAAAGGAACAGGGAAATAGATGTCTCAGTGTGAACAAATGAATGTGGACAGAAATTGGTAGTCCATTGCCTCTGGGATCTGGTGTGAAGAGTAAATAATCTGATGAGTGAGTAATTTGAAAACATTCTGTATTTATTTTTCAACTTAGTATAGAAAATGTTTCCATTTCTTAACTACACTTACCTGACCACGTTGTTGAAGTATTATGCTGTCAATAACTGTAGCAATCAAAACACTTGCCTCTCATTTGGTTGCTTCTTGAAAAATAAATATTAAAAAATATTTATATGAGGAAATATTCAAAGAAATGTAACAGAAGTGAAAAGGAGATGTGTAGATTTTTACAGTACTATTAGATTTATACCATGATGCTTTCATGTTAAAACTATGGCTTTATCTATTGTGCCAATTTTAATATCTATTCTTCAGCCATAGTTTATCTATCTCAGTGTTACTAGCAGTGCAAACAGAGCTTCAAGCACTTTAATGTGATGTCACATAGACGGAGTGAGAGGAATTTCTATCAGTAAGACTGTTAACAATGGGATGAATATAGTGTAGAGAGAGAGAGAGTACTAATTTTCCTATCACTGAGGCAATGTCAGCGTCTAATACTTTGAGACAATTCAATTATCAGTTCTAAACTGAACTCCACTAAAAGTACATAAGGAAAATTAGAGTTGAGAACCTGAAAAAAGATTTTCCAAGTCCTTTATAACTAAAAAGGAAAGTGACTGCTCTTTAACGGAATCATTCACATTATTTTTCTGGTAATTTCTTACCACAAGAGCACCAGCTGAGGTTAAATATATACAGAGTGCATACTAGAAGAACGGGATATTCTCCCTGTCTTCTGAAGCCACTTAATATTGTTTAACCTTAATAGAGTTAGATTTTAAATTCATGTTGCCATTTGCTGCTGTTGTAGATCAGATCTAAAATGTTTAATAGAATTTTAATTCCTATAGGGAAAAGAATCATTGCTATGTTGATCAATCTTACCTCTTAAATGCTTGCCTGCAAAAAAGCCTTTTATGAGGAAAGAAGAAAGCTGCCATCCTCCTAACATTTATCATTTAAAACAACATAAGTTACTTATTTTTTTAACAGTGATTGAGCATTTACTGAATCTTATTGAGTGTTAGATTTGGTACTGTTATAGCTAAGACAAATAATACTCACCTGTGTGGACTGATCTAAGCCAGGTATTTAAAATGCTTGGAAATGTTTAGAAAATGTAGTTGTATACTGGAAATGGGAAAAGAGGTTACTGTTTGAACGATGTAACTGAATATAATTTTTCACTGTTTCATTGTGTTTTTTTCAGCTTGAGACTCTTGCACTAACATTCTTGCTGAGCAACACTTCTGTAATATTAATCAAGTTAAAAACATTGAAGTTACCTAAGTACCTTGGATATGTAGACATAACTTCAATCTAGGAGTGTCAGAACTCTGAGGATGGGGAATCCATCCACTGTCTACAAGAAACAATTATTACCATTATCAGTCCTATCATTGCTCTACTGATTCCTGCTTATTTATTGACCTCCCATCCAGCCCAATCTAATGCAAGCTCATGCAAGCACAGAGTTTATCACTGTTACCAGTGACCTCCTCTGGACATCATGCCAGAAACAACCTAATTTGTGAGCCTGCAGAGCTTGTTATGAAATTGTGATAAATTTTCATTCCTAGATTTTATCCTTGCAAAGCGAAGGTGACTTTTCAGACATGCTTCACCCACGCCTGCATTTTTCTGGTACAAGAATTTATTTTTATTTTTTTGTGGGGGTTATTTGAGATAGTGAGAGAAATTAACTGCTGCTTCTTTACTTTGGCTCAATGCGGGTTCTGCATATCTAGAAATCTATTCTGAGGTTCATTGTGAAAGTTTCTGTCATCAGGTAAGGTAAGTAACACCCAGCAGGGATCAATTTCAAGGAAGCAAGTGGCATTAACACCGTCAGGGATTGCATATGAGTCACTTAAGGAGGTGCTTAGAATGGTAAGTGGTGGCTGTTTCCTCATTTGATGATGGCTTGGTGGCTTTAATCTGTATTGTGTTCCAGGCAGAGTCTTCTAGCAACAAGCTGAAAAGTAATAACTAAATATGGACTTTTCTATTCATCTCTGTAATGTTGAATTTATCCTTATCACAGTCTGCTGCTGTGGACAGATGCTTTGGTTTTACTGATAGGAAAGTATGACACCGCTGATTTGCAGGGAGCTGCTGGCTGGCAAACAGCAATCATGTCATGTTCTCAGTGGTCAATCTATCTGAAGATTTCACCAATTCAAGGAGACCTCCTCACCTACAAGGAGACCTACTGGAGAAATTGATTGTCTCAGGAAGATCAATTTAAGATCTTTCTTCATCTAATACGAAGCAAATCTCTGAGCTTTGACCCTCAATTTCATTAAACTGCTCTGAGTTAGAAAGGAGAGAAACAGACAAAAGAAAGGATGGATTAATTTTGTTGGTCTCATTCAGATCAGAGAAGAAATTACCATCCAACCCCTATCTCTTGAAGATCTATTCAACAAAACAGCCTACTTCAGTGAACATACATTGTTGAAAATACTTCTAAAGCTCTAATTAGATTATTTCCAGTGCTTTAGCTGTAGTATTTTATTTGGAGATAAATTTTATGCAGCAGAAAGAGTTGTCTTTTTCACTGCAGAATATATATTCAAGGGCACTTAACCAGGATAAAAAATAACTTTTGGAACAAAAATCACTTTCTAATCACGCCAAAATAAAAATCAGCTTAAAGGAAAAAGTCCTAATATGTGTATGTGTACAGATATTTATACTTACATATATATAAATATATATGTATATATATATATGCTGAGAATCAAAACCAACTTAAGCACTAGTAAATTCAGTTATCATTTGCTGTAAGACAGAACCTCTATATGCTCCTTGGTTTAAATCAATGTTAATATCTTCTGCAAGTCCAAAGTTAGACTGACAGAAGCAGTATCAAGGAAATCAACAGGAAAAACAACTGCAAGAATGAAGATGCTGAAACCAGTAAGGCCGAGGCTGTAGGGGAAGAGTGGGATCCCAACTCCAGACTGCTGCCCCCTTGGGCCAGCAAGGATTCCTTTTCTAACACCTGAGTTTGGGATACAAGTTACAAATAGAACTTGAAAAGTACAATTCTATGTAGCCAGGCAGGAGACAGAGACTAAGATAACCAATGAGAGCAGGGAAATGAGAGAGAACACAGATATTATAATGAGCATTCTGCTCAATTCACTATAAAGATGAAAAGATGGGGGCTAAAGGAAGTGTAAGTAAGCTTTCTAGGGAAAAATAAAGCAGCTTATAGTTTTATGGTCTCATGCTATGTGCTACTTATTGTGAAAACAATGTATTAGTGCACCATTGAGAATTTGTCTTCTCATCATTTTAATCATTATAAGTCATAATGTCCTGGAGGGGGAAAAAAACACATAAAAAAACTCAATATGCACCAGAAAAGTTGAGATATTGGTGAAAAGAGAGTCCAATGCATCTCTCAATTTAATTAGTAAAGCTGTGCTGTTCCAGAGTTAAGGGAAAGGAAAACATTCAGATTTACTTCACACACATGAGATATTTGAATGAGCCAAGCATTTGTAGAAGACAAAAAGAAGTAGGCAGCCCTTGGCAATTTATGCCTTTTCCATTGCTATTGACTTTTGAACAAAAAGCCAGAGAAGCAGCTTTTTTTCTGGTGGGCAAAATACTGCTTCACTGGAAATTCTGAATATTAGTGTAAGGACTCTACTGCTATAACTGCCCTTAATATTGTCATGGCATACCTATTTCATATTGTCCTTGGACTGTGGAACAGGAACCCAAATTAAACTCTTCAGTATTGTCATAGTTCAGACGAGACAATCTTAAGTCTCTCAGGATGCAATTTGTTGAAGTAGAAGGCAGGAACACTAACCTGTTTTATTGAAAGTTATCTTTAAATTTACCGAATCTTGACATGATCCCATAAAAAAGCAACATTACCTTGTAGCAAACCAGATTTCTTGTCTTGTAACCCAAAATCTTATTGGAATTCAGGATTTCGCAGTGAGGGTAAGGGAGCATTAGAACAGGCTGCATAGGGGGGTTGTGGAGTCTCCTTCTCTTGAGATATTCCAGACCTGCCTGGATGTGTTCCTGTGTGACTTGGTCTAGGTGACCCTGCTGTGGCAGGGGGATTGGATCAGATGATCTTTAGAGGTCCCTTCCGATCCCTAATGATTCTATGATTCACAGATACCTGCAAAATAAATAGGTAGTCCTGAATTCTCTTTAAGATTTTATTTTACACCACAGTATGATTCTTCTAGTTAATTACTGGCAAATATTTTTTCATCAGTGTTTTATAAAGAGCATTACAAACCTATTTATATAAATTTATCTATTGAATCTTTCTGGACCAACAATTCATCAAAGCAGAACAGTAAAACTTGTACCTGAAAAAAGGAAGAGCTGTATAAAAAGGAATAATTGGTAGGAGGGAAAAAAACCCCAAACCTTAATTTCTTCAGGAGATTAAATAAACCCTAAACCCTTTTGAAATAGAAAAGACTGGACGGGAAGAGTAAACTTCAACATTGTCCTAAAAGTGAAAGCTCAGCAGTTCTTTGAAGAAAGTAAATGAGGGAGATAGACCAAGGGACTTTGTCTATTTGCATTTACATTAGCTTCTTAAAATCTGCTGGTTTTGTTCAAGTTTGTTGCAGTAGGTGACTGACAAAATAATGAATCCTTTTTAGTTCTGCTGAACAATTTGAGGCCCTTGGGATCTTATGCCAGTGCAAGAAATGTTGTACATGGCTATAAATCTCTTACCTGATTTCTGTTTCAATGTTTTCCTTCTTTCAGCTCAAAGTTAAATTTAAAATTTCCAAACTGGGAGAAATTATTGGGTTTTTTAGTGCAACACGTATAACAGTGAAAGAATAACAAAAGTCTTTTTAGAGGAGAGAAAGGGTGAGGCAATAAATCAGTAACTACTATATGTGTGTGTGTGTTTATTATATATATATATATATATATATGTGAAGCAGATTGTACAGGAGAGCAGAGGGTAATAGTGCTGCAGCCAAACCTACAAATCTAATCTAATTCATGAGGACAAAAGGATTCATTCTTCCGAATGAAAAGTATTAAGGAGGTTCCAAATGAGTGGAAAAAAACTTGCTAAATCATACCATGAACATGGTGCCTGTACCCACCCCAGATGAACTCAGAACATACCATTGGCCGTAGGCAGTACTCTTGAAATTGTGAATCAAGCCTGTAGAGAGATCAGTATACCTGGAAATGTTGCTTTTGTCCTTGCCATTCAGAAATCTTTCTTTAGGCAAGAAGGAAGGAAATACTGTCTGTATTTCAACAATATGAAGAAAGCCTCAAGGCCAAAATGTCACCTTCAGCCTGTTAAAACTTTCTGTTTTATAATAATGGGTTTAGTTTGATTTGTAGCCAAGTCATCTGACGTGGAGTGGTACTGCTGAGACTGGAACTGCAGGATGTTCAATCAGTGCTGGGCACAGGGTCAGGAATTCTAAACGGCGCCGATACTAGGGGATGCAAAGGCAAGAGGATGGAATATATGCATTTATTTATTTATTTATATACATCTATATGTACATACATATGTGTGTATGCATATATAGTGCTTTACAAATAATTAGCCCATCAAACATACATTGAGATCATGTATTTATTAGAAGGTAAAAAGAACCTGATTCTAAAATATGGATGAAGATAAAAATCACATGCAGCGTTTTCTATGAAGTGGGCTGACCCACAGGTCAAGTGCAATCAAGTCACTCTTAGTAACCACTAGGAGCTGAAATGAATTTCTGTAGTGTGCTGGTCATGGTACTCCAGATTTTGAGACAGCTTCTCTAGAGGTTGGAAGTAGATAACTGGTTTTATAGTCTTTGTTTGAGCTCTATATTTATTTTATGTTTCCATTTCATTTGGAAAGAAAGACACTTAGTCTGCTGCAAATCCCTATGTTATGGAGTTTGTCCTGTCCTAGAAGAAATTGAATAAACTCAGAGACAAAGTCATCAGGACTGCAGATTTGAGACATAAAGAGCTACTGCTAGGAGCCAGAATGTTGGAGCACAACCATCCAAGGAGAGCAGACAGCAGTCAGAAGTGACAGCAGAGACTTTCCGCAGACCCATGGAAACTGAAGTACTAGCAGTTTGCTATTTAATTTAAAAGTTTCTATTCTCTCTTCTATTTCTATACAAATTCTAATTGAGACTATAGTGCTCAATTATGCCATTTGATCTTCTCAGGTATCTCATTATGAGGAAGAAGCTAAGACATTTTCATCCCACAATTCCAGCTGACCTCAGTTTAGCCAGTCCCTTCCTTAAAAGATTTCCGTGGACCCATGATTTAAACTGTCCTTTTCTTCCCTACCTTGTCCTTCCAAACATGTTTTTTTTTTTTGTTAAGAGCCAGCAGTATCTTTGTTCTCCATTCTATGGTTCTATGATTCTCATGCTATTTAGGAATACGGTATATTTTAACTGTTATAATTTTAAAATTTAAAGATCTGAAAAATCAGGTCAGTAGGTGAGAAGAAAGGACATGAGCAGTACAGTAATACAATCTTTTTCCCAGTCATAAATAAGTTTTAATAGTTTTTAAAAAATCCCTCATTATTGTTTCCTGTGTCAGCAGATTGCTTCTGAAAATTAGGATTCAAAGGATTAAAGGAACTGTTCTTTTAGGACAGTTTATTCTCTGATCCATAGGGGAAAAATGTCAACATAATGACCTGAGATTATTTTTCTTTACAAAGTTATTGGCACTGACTATGAAAAAAATAAGACTTTAAAGTGGGCATTGAGAGTTTATTATTACGACCTTCTTCTAAAACAGTAACAACCTAACAGTCTTGCTCTAGAGATTAGGGTAAATCATAGAATCATCAGGGATTGGAAGGGACCTCGAAAGATCATCCAATCCAATCACCCTGCCACACAGGACACCCAGACCAGATCCAGGCAGGTTTCAAACGTCTCAGGAGGAGACTCCACAAACCCCCCTGGGCAGCCCTCTCCAGCCCCCCATCATCCTCACTGGGAAGCAGTTATAGAATCAGTCAAGGTTGGAAGGGACCACAGGATCATCCAGGTCCAACCCTCCTGCCATGGGCAGGGACACCCCACCATAGATCAGGCTGGCCAGAGCCTCATCCAGCCCAGCCTTAAACATCTCCAGGGATGGGACCCCAGCCACCTCCCTGGGCAACCCATTCCAGGCTCTCGCCACTCTCACGGTGAAGAACTTCCTCTTCACATCAAGTCTTAATCTCCCCATCTCCAGCTTTGCTCCATTCCCCCTAGTCCTACCACTACCTGATAGCCTGGAAAGCCTCTGCCTGCAAAAAAGCTGAGAGTGAGAAAGAACAAATACTAGAGCTTGCAGTTTGCTAATACTTCATGCCATATATTTATTTTAAGTCTGCATCTTCCTGCTACACAGAAGAAGCAGGATAGTTATCAGTAGCCCAAGGAAAGTTGTGACCTGCTAGGGGGTGAAACAAAAGAAAGGAGACAGTCAGAAGAGAGTGAATTAAAGAAGATATGAGGGGAGGAAAAAAATAGTAGGGGTGTTAATGTAAGTTCATATAAGTTCAGCACAGTGAGGAAAAATTATGTCAAAAGGCTGAATACTGAATTCACCCCTCAAAAATGGAAGCGTGGTAGCAAGATGGGAAATAAAATTAAACTTAGTGATTAAAAACCAAGAGATTTTGTGTTTCCCAGAACATCTGGGATGGGATCCCCACTTGGATCAGGATGGCGATCTAAACTGAAGCTTATTTGGAGGACCAGTCAGCTAGGGTACACAGAGCCAAATACAAACAGCAAGAAAGCAAGGAACATGTGAGGCTTCAATGATTCCTAGAACCAGTTCCGCCACACAGGCAGAACGCGTAGTTTGCCTAGGGCAGCAAAATTTGAAAGGCAGCAAATTATTTAGTGACCATTTATAGTGCTAGTGGAGGTTTACCTTCCACGAACATATTGCAGATTGCCTGTGGCAGCAAAAACTGTGAAGGAGGAGCCACTAGTTTCAGCCAGATGTCATCAGTAAAAAGGAGATAATAGTCTTTTCTTAAATGCAGGAAAAAATGCTGGCGTGATTAATCACAACTAGAAATGAGAATCCCATTTTGGATATGACAACTGTAGTTCCCTCTGTGTGTGTGTGTGTGTGTGTGTGTGTGTGTGTGTTTGTGCGTGTCTTGGTGTGTTGATGCCTCTCGTTGCTTTTTGTGGTTGGTTATGCTTTTTCCAAAGCTTTTCTGATGCCAGCTCCTAGTTTTCCTGTAAAGTCTCATGCTTGTATTAGTCCTTAGTTCTCTCATAAGTGAAGTCATCCTCAATACTTTGAGATCTTTCAGCAACCATGGAGTCAGATCAATCCAGGCTGAATTAAACAATTTAGGTTTTTGCATCACACTCAAATGTGTGAACATAAAATAAAGTGAAACAGCTGATTCTGAATGCTCTCCCTTTGGAATTTTATATGCAGTGATTACATCCGGAAAAAGTTTGGTTTCTGGGTATTTTTTTTCCTGTATACCATATATATTATTTTACATTATAGACAGAAATTTTTGACTTTCTGAAATAAACTATTTATTGAAGGCCATGAGAATAATTTTAAGTTGCAATTTCATTAAGTATGGAAAAAGCCCAATACAACCTTTTGTCTCATACTTGAATAACAAGAAGACAACCAGGAACGCAGAAAGGAGTATTACAATGACCTTTGTTTGTCAAACGACAGCTACCTAGATCATATTCATCAAATAGCTTTTCCTGGCTAAGTCTTTGGAGTTTTTATGAGTAATTACCACTTCAGGCCACATCTGCTGTCCTGCTCAGTTCTATGGTTTCCACAATTAAGTTAAGTAAACATGAAAGAGAATCACTTAAAAAGAAATCACAAAGCAGTATTTCAAGAAAGAAATTGGAAGAAACAGCAGCTCTATCTTTCATCAGAATTGTCAGTTTGAAGCACAAAGAGAAAGAAAATGCTTTAGTGCTGCAATAATGACCTTAAAAATTATTTCTTTGAACTGTGAGTTACTGCCTTCCTCAAACACTGCGTTTTGGTTCCATGCTGAAGAGAAAAAGAAAGGAAGATAAATAATGTCTGAATACTTAACTAATGTATGTTAAATGCTGATAAATAAACACGCAAAATGCTCCCTCATTCCTTCTGCTGCACACATTTTAGTTCTCTTCTGAAAAAAAGAAGCTTTTTCTCTGTCTTTATAGAAGTCTGATATCCAATGAAATGAAGATGGAAGGGATAAAGATTTATGTTAAATTTAAACAAAGCAAATCAATTAAGGGTAGGAAGGGAAGAGATTGGATAACTAATGAGACGGTTTGGTGAGATCTGTACTTTATATACAGAGCAATAAAGTAGCGTTGAGAGTAAAGTAAGAATATTAAGTGCAAACACCAGAAAATCATCATGGCCTATAAAAAGGACATTGATTATTCTTGCTTTCACTATGGTTTGTGTTGGGATTTTCAGGCTAGAATGCTGGTTTCTGAAGCAGCTTTTATGGGGTGAGTTTATGCAGATAATGTGTCATTATTTGTCATGAAAGGACTGGTTTTCTATCCATTACACCAACATGACATCATTGTTCTTCATTACATATTCTCAGTGTAAGGGAAAGCATCTGAAAACTGTCTTCTGTGGTAGACAAATGCGTGGCTGCTTCACACATTTTTATGCAATAAATTCATTTTAATACAACATTTTACCCCCCTCCTTTGAGAACTTGACCATTGGAAAGTACTTGTCAGTGATCAACTCGAGTTCATTTCACATTCATTTCAGTTGTTCTATTATGGAAGACCTTTTGATCAGAAATTATAACAATGATCCATCCTATCAAAGGTGCTTTAGAAGCATTTTGAGCTTGTAACATCCTGGAGACTGGTCTAAATACTGTTGGGTTCTGAGTAGGTAATTCTGATGACATACAGCCTGACCAGGCTCCCTGAGAAACAAGTTGGAGTGATTCTACTGATTTAAGGAGCCAGAGCACAGTTGGAGATTGTAAGTTGAACTTGCAAATGTTCTCTGCTTTGGCTGCTTTTAGGAAAGCAAATGAAATTGTCTCTGTTAACATCCATGTACCTAAGCTAATAGTCCCTGGGTTGGGAAACATAACCCAATAGAAGGTGGATCACATGCAAACCAGGAAAAATCCTGTGGAAGAAGAGCTGCCAACTGCAACATGATGGCTAACAAGCAAAGATACANCGCAAACCAGGAAAAATCCTGGTTTGGATTTTTGGTCTTCTTCCTGTGGAACTGCAACGTGATGGCTAACAAGCAAAGATACAGGCCAAAGCAAGACAATTAATCTGAATACACAAAGAAATGCTTACAAATACATGAAGCTTTAAAAATCAGACATAAAATACATCCTGCCTGACATTCAATGCCATGAAATGACATCAAGAAAAAAGAGAAAGTTAAAACAAATGAAACTCAAATGCATCCCATTAGAAACACAAATCAGTCATGAGATCTGCATACAAATATGAACCCCAGGGGGTCAGTAGGGGAAATAGGTGATAAATACTTTCTAAACTAATGTATGTCTGGGAAATTTGAAAAAGTTTTTTCAAGCAGAATAACGGTCCTAGTAGAAAGAGGTCTAGCTAAACAGAGAGAAAAACACATTTAAGCCACCACTGCTGTCCTTTTATTATCAAAAGTATTTCAAGAAATTTTGAGTAGACCCTCAGTTCTGCAGAACAAAAGGCCTATCTCCAGTTACCTAACAAACCAGAACTGGTTTCTCACAAAGACCAAATGAATCCCATTGCTGCTCTTTGCATCTTACCATTGTCATTTTAATTAATTTAATACAACTTTATCACCAATCAATCTCATATGAAATATTTAGCTTCTTTGGTGATAATACACTAATATTTTTGTTGCTGCAAATCTGCCATTTCCCTTTCTGCCTTCATAAAATCTAAGCCCAGGTGACTGTCTTCCAGCTCTTCTACTCCCTGTATCCTTCAGAAGCATCGGGTAAGGTAAACCTTCACCAGTAAGTTATTTAAAAGAGAGGTATGAAACTAATAACTCATAATAATGTAAATGTAAGTTTTAATGGACAGGCACAGCATGTTTATCAAAAAACAGGAATATAATTGTGATTTGTGTGTCTGGAAAGTCACACAGACAAATTATAATCTCCATACCTACAAAACACTTCAGGGTGTGCTCCAAGCTTAATCTTTTGGCACTCAGTGAAAACTCAAAGGAACACAAATCTTGGGGTAGTCTCTTTTACTTCCCATCAGGCAAGAAAGCTGAAGAAGAAATTTCTTTTCTATAAAGACCTATTCTATGATGCTTTTATAGTGTTCATGTGCCTGGAAGTCCATCAGCAAATTCAAAACACTCCAGAGACATAGCATCATTTTGGATTATTTCCCCAATGAAAGTGTTATTGTCCCCAAAATTTGCGTTTACACTTAACCTAGCAATCTGTCTGTTTACATTCCAATTTTACTTAGGAAACAAAATAGTTGGCTACCATTTTAGCATCCTTGACAACAATTTTTTCCATGAAATCTAAAAGCAGATTGTCATTAAATGCTAGCCTGTAGTGCCTTTCACAGAGATTTGTAAAAACCAGTGGTTTTGCTGCTTAATGTAATTGCAGTATATTTTCCTTTTCATATCTACAGGAAAGGATTTGTTTCTCACAGAGGTTTTTTTTTTTTTGGTTGTTTGTTTTAAGAAGGTTTGATCCAGTTGAATGTTAGTCTCTGAGGTCTGCATTTTGATTGGAATAATGATATATTCACACACAACTTGAGCATTAGCTAATTGCCCCACAAACCACAAACCTACCATAGACCCCGACTCAATCGGTAATTCTGTGTCTGATCACTGCACAGCTGCTTTGATTCTGAAAACAAACCCAAGTTTACGACTGAAGATTTTGCACATTTCTGTTCACAGATCACAGCAGAAAAAGCCTGTAATGTTCCCAGAGCCAAGGAAGAAAAAGCTAACAGGAGCCTTGGGCACAACCTTGGCCATGAGGAGCTGAGTTGCATTAGAAGCAACAGTGGGTTTCTGGAGCTTGCTTTAATTCTGGCCTTGTTCAGCTTCAGAAGACAACAAATCTTTTAAGATTCCATCCTTTCAGTTGTCACAAGAAAAAATATTATGCATCTCCCAGCTCTTCCAGTGAATTATTTATTGGATTTGTCTTTCATTCTTTACCAAAGCGCTATGACTATAAATTCAGTCAAACATTTCTCCATTTGTAAGGGTAAACAGAGACACTACTTTTCTTCTTAGTAATAAGAATTTAATTTAGCCAAGGCTTTTAAAGAAAAGCTTGGTTGAGATCCTGGCAAGAAGAAAGAGGAATAAGAGCCACAAAAGCAGCTAAATATCTTTTGGCAACATAAAACTGTGTCTTTATAAACCCCATGACAGTAGCTACCAAACTCTAAAGACATGCAAATATCCTCCTAGCTGTAAGTGTTATCCTACAACTCTCAGATACTTTGCATTTTATCATTTGCCTGTTGTGAAGAAAGAAATTCTACTGGAGCCTGACCCATGTTTAGGAATTGCTGCAGATTACGAGAGCAGGTATACACCTAGGCGAGCAGAATCCTCATGAAGCATAGACTCCAAAGCTCTGAAATTAAGGGATTTGCATTAGATCTTTTTCAAGGCCTCTTGACTCAATGCTTTTGTATGTAAATGTATGGAGGGAAAAGTAAAAGACAGCAACGTCACTAGCTCTGTAAAGAGCGGCTTTAATTTTTGAAAGATGCTGTGAGCAAAGGTTGGAAAAAGTTTTTTCTCTGTGCACCAGATACATGTAGATTAGTATCCTTCCAGGGCAGTGGTAGGTCCCAGTTTCTTTTAAAAACACCTATTTTATACACACACACATATATATTTGTCTACTATAAATATATAAGGTGTAAATAGATAAGATATCAAATTATGATTCTGGATTTAAGAAGCAGGACATTATTAAAATCCAGCAAGTTTTGACAAGCTATATGCTCAGCTGATCTCCAGAGCTGAAGTAGTTCTGCTCCTACATCTGTAAATATGTGCTTAAGGCTATGTTTCATTATGAGGAGTATTCTAATAATTAAACTGTTGAATTTTCAGGGTTTCAAACAAAGAATTATAGAACAAAAATCTTACCATGCTTCTATATGTGCTTATTTATTCAGACTTCTAAAAATAAACTAGTTCCAAATGTAGGCTTCTGTTGCTTCGTATTAATATATATTAATACTATAAAATTAGCTCCCAATAGGAATATAGATGCTAACTTTTTGTATCATTCTTGCTAACTTGTGGACGAATTAGGAAATTGATATTGAATACACCTTTTATACAGCAGTTGCAAAAATATAGCACTACTAGCATTAGCCAGGAGAAAATGGATTCCTGAGGGGAAATAAAAACCAAAGATAGCTGGAGTGGAAGACTAGGCTTAATGAGTACTTCACTTCAACTGCTGCAGACCTGCAAGCAATTATAAATATTTACAACTCTTAATTTTGGGAATGGTGTATTAAATTAAAACCACCGAGAACACTTCTGGGTCCATGTTCTAGCTGCTTTGTAGAGCTTCAAAACAGGTGCTAGAGAGTTGCTCTAAAGAGTTATTCTAGGCTTTCTCAGAAGTAACCTGTACAGTCTCCTGTACAGGAGCTGAGACAGTGGCAGCTCTAATGCTTTTCAGTTGACAGGTACTTCAACAGAAAATGTTTTGTGTTTGCAGGCATGTAGCACAGATAAGGTTTAAAGGAAATATACAACATGAAACAACAGTACCTGTCATTGATTATCAAGATAACGCTAGCAAGATTAGAAAATTTATAATATGCTGCAAACCAGAAAATGGTACCACTATTTCTTTTTGCATTTTCAGAGAATCATATAATCTTTAAAATTGGAAAAGATCTCTAAGAACAAATCCAACTGTCAACTCAACACCACCATGCCCACTAAACCATGCCCTGAAGTGCCACGTCTACATACTTTTTGAACACCTCCAAGGATAGTGACTCTGTGGCTTCCCTGGGCAGCCTGTTCTAATATTTGGCCATGCTTTCAGTAAAGAAAAAATTTCCTGTGTTTAATCTAAACCTCCCCTGGCAGACTTTGGGCCATTTCATCTCACCCTATCTTTAGTCTCTTCAGAGAAGAGACCTCTACTATATATGTATTTTTGGCATATCCTGATTTGTCATGTCCGTCATAGTATCATTAGGGATCACACGTGACCTGGAAAGATCACCCAGTCCAATCCCCCTGCCATAACAGCATCACCTAGACCAAGTTAAGGTGGGTTTTGAATGTCCCCAGAGAAGGAGTCTCCACAAATCCCCTAGGCAGCCTCCCACCCCTCACCCCTCCTCAGTGCCCTGTCCCTGCCACATTGAGTGGAACCATAGAATCCCAGAGTGAGAGCTACTGTGCAGGCTCACAAGTTCAAGAACTTTGTAATGCATTTCCCAAACCTGATTTTCAAGACTATCCCTGTAGTTGTTCACATCCATCATCAGAAGGAGAGCTAAAGTATTCAGTTATATAGTAGACTCACGCAACTCACCTCATGGACAAAGTTGCAAGAGAGCTGGGATGCTGGGATCTTCTTTCTCCTCCTTGTTGTTTTCCATGCTCATCCTGGGTTGCTTCATGACCACCTCTCTAACCTTGTATATAACCAGAACACACTCCACACTCCAGTCAGTGCAACTTAATGGGATGATGATGGACTTGGTGATAGCACATGCAGCCTCTGCTTAGCCAGAGGGAAACAGACTCAAACTGAAAGATCTTGTTCAACTTAATGAATCCTATGAAATATGGCTCAAAGAGTAATAAAAGTGTGTCGGCGGGGATGAATCACACTATCCCCAAGTGGAGAGCTAGCCCAGTATGATAAAAGAAGAGGAAACATCAAACTTCACAAAGGACATATGGCACAACCTATAACACCCAAACAAATTTTGGCAGCCTAATGACCAAATCAGCTCTTGATGTAAAATGGATGTAATCTTCCACTGGCACTGGCATCTCATCTACCCAAGGATTGTCCCAGATACCAGATGGCAGCTGCTCTGAAGACAGGGCAAAGGAGAGCATTTGTCTCCCTATGTAGAAAAATTCTTCTTGTTATTTTATGTGACATATTTTCTCTCGATTATATCACCCTAAGTGCTCCTGAAGTGGAGGATGAATCATATAACAACAAATGTCCAGTCTTATTCTTAAATTTCTCCCAGAACAGATAGGCCAAAGGGTCTTACTTCTACACAAGTAAGAGCTGGAGTTCTCCACAGTTCTGTTTCTAAATCATTTACATATCTTGGACAGGTTTTTTTAAGACCCTCTGTAGGCCACTATCATTCTTTCAGAAATAAATGAGTGGTGGCAGCTTATAATATTAGAAAAGCTGGTCCTGTGTTTGCAATGCCATAATTATTATCATATCTTTATGTAGCTCTGCTCCCCTGAGAACACTTTATCTTTCTATATTTTAAATGTCAGGTATTTCCGTAGGACATAGTAATGGATAAACTGCAGATTTTGGAGAAAGTATTTGCTTTACAGAACACACTAAGATGAATTACAGACTTACAGAACGTGCTTTATCTTACACACATCTATACAATTATGCCTTTAGCCAGATTATTGTACTGTCTTTACTTGCAGTAAATTTTCCCACATCACGTTATCCTCCTGATAAAAACTGAGACCACATGATGCACAAAACCATGGTCAACAAGTCTGTGCTGTCGTCAAAACCTCAATACACTCCAGTGCTGTTTTCTCAAGTCTGTCTTTCTTTGCTTAGATATTCACAACTATGAGGTTTAGATGACTGCAACTGAGTACCAGAGAAAGAGCAACATGTTGATTAATGTGAATCCCTGTACTTTGCTTGGTTAGTAATGGCTGCCTGCAATGCTGAGGATGGGATTATGCAGGATGTACCGAACTACTATAATGGAACTCTGCTATCATTATGGAAATAAAAGAGCAAGAAAATGGGTGACTAAGTAATAAGTATGTACACTGAGCTGTAAGGGCAATCAGGTAAAACTAACAGGATTCCTCAGTCCTGACTGGCTGAAACATTTCCAGGTTTGAAACAGTAGTGTTGGAATTATTCAAATCTGCAGAAATCGAAAATAGGGAGAGAGCAAAGAGACCTTGGAACCTTTAAGTTTTCAGTGACTTGTCTGGAAGATAACTTTCCACCAATATTCCTTTTCCAAAATGGAGATATTTGTTCACCTCCTAAAGATGCCAGGGCTCTTAGACCAGCAATGAAGGCTGAGACCTGGAAGTCTTAGGTGCTATAGCAATGATGGTTAGCATTAGGAATATGGAAAAAAAAATACAGGTATTTTATTCATGCTTCAATTAAAGTTTTTATCTGAGGAAAAATATGCTCTCATGACATTCTAACATTATATTGAATTTGTCTGTTGATTGAACTTAGGTATACTCATTCTGAATACAAATATTATGGAACAGGCCACAATGTGTCACGGATACTCATAACCCATTTAGAGTTCANAAGTGTGTCACGGAAATGAGTATTTTCTTAGTCTTTACTCATAACCCATTTAGAGTTCAATAAATGGCATGTGAAAGTAAACATTGGTTATGCATTCTATATATTGTAATTGTAATTGGGGCCCTGTTCATCTCAGATCTCAGGTCAAATTGTGTGGTAACTATTGCTAAGATGATGCCAGATGTGGATAATTGTGTTGACTTCCATATGAGATTTTCCTAATCTTTATGCAATGTTGTTCATTAATTAGACTGTCTGATTCAGCATAAAGGTACCTGACACCTAGACAGCAGGACTTCAAGGAACTTCTGTCTCTGGGAGATTTTTGTTCCCTAATCTATTTGGTTGTTTCAGCAGCAGAATGAATAACTAAATTCATAGCATCTCCTTGGACACATTAGCAAGCAATACCATTTCTAGAAAATTGTGGAGAAATGTTGGGTTTCTGTTGTTTACACCATTTTAGATTCTATGTTTTAAATGTTTTAAGCCAGACTTGCTTTTCTTTTCTTTCACATTTCAAAATTGCAATCCTGATTTCACTGCCACAAGCTACAAATTATCACAACTAATTTTTCTTTCCTGGAATTACTGTCCTATGGCACACTCTACAGGGACAGTCTCATGCTTTATGCCTGCATAGTCCCAGTTTACAGGCTCTTTGTTGTGAAAGGATTTCCATTTCTAAAAGCAAGCAAGAGGAGAAGAGAAAGGATGGGAATTAGGAGAACCAAAGGCACAGCACCCATGACATGTCATCCATGGGATCACCATACTGCTGTCTTTCAATGTGTGTCTAAAGCAAGTCAAAACTGCCATGTTAGCTTTTTGCTGTCCAGATGACATTTTACTTTCCTGTTGCCTCATAATTTCCAAGAGAAAATAGAGACCCAAGCAAGGAATGGTCATATGCAGAACACACATCTGTGGTACCAAGAATACTTTGAGAAGCAGTGACATAACCTAGAGAGTCACCGGTGACTCTTCCTCCAAAGGCCCTGGTATAAAATACACCCTATGATTTCAGAACTGTAACCAGGTTTTTTCCAGATGAAGAATTAACAGTTACAAATTCTAAAGAAATTTAGATTCCAGGGCTGTTGTTTTTTTCCTCACTGCCTGTGAAATGAAAAGACTTAAGCATATGCATAATGATGAGTGAGGGATCACTGATTTCAGAAAGAAAATGTGTAAGGACACCAGGTGAGTGTGAGAATGGGAGCAGATTGTAAGGAAGAAGTAAGAGGAGACAGAAGTTGAATATGAGAGGTTTCATTCCTTATCACCTGTCTATCTGGTCTACACTGGTGGCCAGAATACACCTTATGAAATAGGGATGATCTGAAATAAGGTACTTAATAGGCTAACTGTCTATTCTGGAGCTTTGCAATAGCAACAATGCTGCTGTAATATTAAAAGAATCTAAAAATAACCCCAACTTTATGTTCATAGAATCATAGAATCATTAGGGATAGGAAGGGACCTCAAAAGATCATCTAGCCCAATCCCCCTGCCACAGCAGGATCACCTAGACCAAGTTGCACAGGAACACATCCAGGTGGGTCTTGAACATCTCAGGAGGACACTCGAAACATCTTTTTGCACATTTCATTTTCTTAGTTATGTAAAAATTATATAAAATATACCTGCAAACACTGAAAGGTATTGATATTTTAATGTGGATTCCACCCAGTTAGCATGAGCTGCAGAAATTTTTAAATACATGTGTCATGATGACGTGAGCCAGATGAATTTTTAGTAGTTATTAAACACTACAGCACTATGATGCTTCAGTTCCACAAGGACTTTTAAGTTTGAGATATTTTAAAGAGGTACCTACTACCCTCTCACTATGGGTAATTCCATAATGTATAAAAATTAAGTGAGAACATAATAAGAAAGTTAATAAAGAGAATAAATTACCAAAAAGAATCTAAAATATTTCTCTTTCAACATTTTGTTTTGTTGCTTATTTATAAAACTTGAATTTTAACCATTCCCTCCTACAAAGTTTCTGATTTAGAAAGTATGAAGACTGTAAGAAGATGCTGTGATTCAAGTAAAACCATTGTCTCTTTTTCCACATATATTTGCCACCTCATCCCTTCAAAATTTTTCACTGCATGTTGAATAATGCTTGGGCAGTGAACCATGAATGGCTTTCCTGTGATGGAGACAGCTTTCCCTAACGGTACATTAGATTCATTCTGGCACAAAAGAAGGAAAAGCAATCTTATTGTCTTTTCTTCTCAGATATTTCATGGAGGTACAGGAATATTTGTGAGAGAGCGGGCATAGGCATAATTCCTTTTTCAATGTCTTATATCTCGGTTACCAGTGACGCATACTATGATTTAGACAAAGAGGTTGACAACTGGGGAACTGTACCTGCTCTCTATGTTGAACCAAAGAAAAGGAAATAGCAGAGAAATAGTAGAGAAATAGTTATCAGAAAGAAAGAAAAAAAAAGCACCACAAAAAGTGACTTTCTTTTAGGACATCGAGTTGGAATAATAGCTCAGGAAATGTGAAAGTAGTCTTTTTCAGCACAGCATTGCTGTAAACAGCTTTGAAGCCCGAAATATTAGATGTCTGACAGTGAGATAACTGGGGAGACTTTGTGCCATATTTTTTAGACCTGCAAGTTAGAGAATAGAAGCCTTCAAATAAGTGCTGATTGAGTGAAAGGGATGTTTTGTATTAGCACTTTTGTGAAATGAAATTTTGCCCCACAGGGCAAACTGTAATCAGCATCTTTCACAGCCAGAACCACTCTTTCTCTTCCTAGCACTATCCATCATGTTTGCTATTGATCATTCTTTCAGGGAAGGAACAGCTGTAACAATCTAATGTCCTACCTTACAACATCTAGGAGATAAACTGATGGCTTGATGGAATTAAAATGTAATTTAGGCCTAGACTCTGGTACTCACTGGTTTGACAGTCTGTCTTTTTGCTCCCGAAAAAAAATAGATGTAAATTTTTACTACTCTGTGTAGGTAGCATGCTTAACACAGGCCAGCCTTGAGACTCTCTTATATTAAACACCAAACAAGCCTCTTTCTAGAGAGTGACTGAGATAAATCTCCTCTTAGATTTCACATACCCCTAGCTCATTACATAAATTTCAAGAAGAGATAGGAAGTTTATGCGAGAGGTAAGCATACTACATGGTGAAGGACCTGGATAATAATTGATTTCCATTTATTCAGCATCAGAGAAAGGAGACTAGGTTAACTGATATTTAAAAAATATGTCTTAAGAAATTCCACAGGCTCGAAAAATTTCCAAAGGCTTAAGCTAAACTTCAATTTTGTAAAACAGCCAAAAATGTCAATGAAAGCTTGGCTTTGGGCTATGCTTTCTAATCAGATTATCGAGAACAAGTAAATGCTTATAAATTCCAGTGTATCTTTCTTTCAGCAATATCCAGGTATCACTTCTGTTGTGTCTCTTCCGATGAGAGTTTGTGTTGCCATACAACTTTCTCAAAGATCTCAAACTTTGACCGATTGCTCATTTTGCTCGTAGTTGGATTAGTTTTCTTTGGTTTTCCATCAGATTAGAGATGTAATGTTCCCCCTGTACTGGTGAGGCTTCATCTCAAGTCCTGGGGACAGTTCTGGGCCCCTGACTTCAAGAAAGAGATTGAGGTACTGAAGTGGATCCAGAGGAGCAATGATGCTGGAGAAGGGGCTAGAGGGAAAGTCTTATGAGGAGGGGCTGAGTGAGCTGCAGTTGTTTAGCCTGGAGAAGAGAAGGCTCAGGGGGGACCTTATCACTCTCTACAACTACCTGAAGTTGTAGACAACTGGGGGTTGGGCTCTTCTCTCAGACAACTAGTGATTGAATGAGAGGGCAGGGCATGAAGCTGCACCAGGGTAGGTTTAGGTTGGATGTTACAAAGCCCTTCCTTGCAGAAAGAGTGGTCATACATCAGATTGGACTGCCCAGAGAGGTGGCAAGGTCTCCCTCCCTGGAGGTGTTTAAGGAAAGACTGGACGTGGTACTTAGTGCCATGGTCTAAGTGATTGTGGTGATGTTAGGTCATAGGATGGACTTGATGACCTTAGAGGTCTTGTCCAGCCTCAATAATTCAGTGATTCTGTAACAGATGTGAAAGAGATAGAGGGTTGAGAGAACACTGTTTCCCCAGTTGGACAATGAGAAAAAGGTTGCCTTTCTTGACAGCTGTTTTTAGATATATAGCATAAGAAGCGATTTAAGCCTATAAGGTTACATTAAATCAATTTTCTTTTCAACCCACAGGTCTCCTCTCCTTTCTCTGATCCTGATTCAGCTTCACTGAATTAACTGTTGGTGGTAGCACTTACAGATTTAAATCTGCGTTTGGGTTTTTTTCTTAGATTTGGAAACACATTATGTTTAACCAGAGGTCAAACACCTGAGGCCAGCCCAGGAAACCTCTTACATTCTTGAAGTGAATAGGAGGGATGATGTACTCTTTATCTGTATGAATAATTCTATTTGAAATAAAAAAACCCCTAGAAATAGGTGAAAAAACAGAAGCTGGAATTTCTCTGCATAGCTCAAGACAGATACAAATGGAATGAAAAAGTATTTTGATTACTGAGTTATTCAATATAGTGAGAAAATATCTTTCTACGCATTGAATTCTTTTCCATTTATGATACTGGAATGAAATTGACACAGAATGTCCTTAAAATGACCTGGTCACGGAACGCCTGGAAAACGGAGAGATATTATGATAATAAACAAGAAATCTTGTGGTCTAGAGGTTTCTATTTGATACAGCAGAAACATTTCTAAAAGACTAATTCCTACAATGTTTAGCTGTTCTTCTGTTACTAGCCATGTCCCTCGGGAAACTCAAGAGAATTTTTAGGTAATAAATAAAAGGTACTAAGCAAGTTTACTTGGTATCTCCATGTTGGCATCTTAGGATCTCAAGGGAACATTTGTATGCAGTTTTTCAGGAGGCAGTACACAATAGTACAGTTTTGCTCCTTTGTTCTTTGATGAAAAGGAACAAAAACATGGGATTTTCTAAAAACAGTACTTCTCAATGAAGTGTGTGCTTGAAAAGAAGACCGTACTGTATGCTTTACTGCATTTTTAAAGCTATTGATATAGAGCTAGCGGGACATGAACTGTTCCAATTTGCCAATAAAGAAAGGTGAAAAACTAGGAGAATCATCTGCAGAATCTCATTCATTTTTAAAAGATGATATGAAAAATATATGTCATCATTTTGTATTGAGACATAGGCTACAAGCTGCGCAAAGTCAGTTGTCATAAATGGGAATCTATATGTGAATTCATTCCCTCCTGTCACTGAACCAGGTCTAATTTTTGTATCTCTTAACATCCTGTTGTTCAATGTGTTCTAAAACTGTGGGATTCCAATTGTTCAGCTTACTTGGTCTAAGTAAAAGTAATTTCATGTTTCGATATAACCGTAACAGCAAAAAGCAAGACTAGGATTTCACTAAACAAATGGCCTGGAATTGACCTGGAGTAACACATTTGAGAAAGGTCAGGGTTATAAATGAAAGTGATTTGATCATTGTAATAGTTACAAGGGACTGAAATCATCTTCACAATTAGTACAATTTTAAAAATCCTTTTTTTAGAAACAGTAAACTGATGCTCACCAGGGGAAGTTAAATCAGAGTGAGCTGACAGATACTACAAATATTGGCCTTACATAGTCTACAGGGTACAGACTTCACTTGAATGTCTGCTAGAAGAAACTCTCACTATTCTGTGTCTCTCAGGAATGATCATTTTAACAGTGAAACCTTGCCATCAGTTTAATCATATTTAATTCATGTAGCAGAGACAGTGCAATAGAGCAATGCCTCCTGCTTCCTGCCTTGAAAATGCTATCCCTCTTCATTGGGATATTCAGAAAAGAGTTCATGCACAGGGCAGAGAGGGAAGCATTAAGTTCTGACTTAAGAAACAGGTTTCAAGCATCTCATGTGTTCATGCCCAAAGTAAGCGAGGAATATCAATATGTCTCCTGTGGTCTTGGGAGTTAAAAGAGAATTATATTACAAAAGTCTAATGTAAATCAGGCTTCATACACAATACTGTAATGGAGAAAAACTAGATTACTGCAGCTGAAGATACGTTCCACAAATGAATGTAGCATGTGAAACACAAATCAATTTTCCATCTCCTCTTAAATCCTAGAAGCTCGAGAGTATTTCAGAAATCAATCTAGGATCAGCTCCTTCTCTCTGGAGAGACTGATTTCCTACCAGGGGAACACTGAACTCTAATAGAAGGTGAAAAGGATATAAAACTGTCGTTCTCCTTGATTTATAGCTTTGCCATTAAATAGAACAGATGACAGTGTAGGATTACTGGAATGTCCATATTGCTGTTTTCAGCATTCTCCCAGTGGAGGCTTGGCCAGGGGGATGGCCAGGGGGATGGCCAGGGTGGCCTGACGTTTCCTTGGCCCCAGCTGGGGGAAGACCAAAGACAGCTCTGAGGTCTAGATAAAGTAGTCATTTGGGTGCAAGGGATGTCATCCTATTTGGCTTCAGACCCCTCACCATGTGACTGCAATGAATGCCCTACAGGCTGCCCAAGGCTGCAGAAAACAACATTCAAGCATGCTAGAAAGCCCTACTAAGCAATTTAGAGGTTATGTTGTCAGGAAAGTACGTTTGCAGGCTCACATTCCTGATGATAACCTTGGTCACAAGGCACTGCTGAGATTTGTTCTCAACTAGTTTGCCAGATTTTCTGTAGGATATGGCATCAATGAACCTGAATGATAAGGCTATGATGGGATTACTAGATGTGATTTGCCTAAATGCTGTTAGAATCACTAGGGCATGTTAATATTTGTCATCTGGTCAGTCTGTGAGTCCCTCATTTCCTCTCACCATATGTATCTTCATTATTTTTAACAACTATTCCACCTCAGATTTTCTGGTGCTAAACAAATGTGAAGAAATCCATATGTTTCTTGTTTGGCTTTTCGTGGTCAGATCTTTTCCCCATCTTTTCTGTTAAAGGAAGAGTCTTGCCCAATTTAGCCAGGACACATCTACCCGTTACAGCAAATGAGAGGAAACAGATGAAGTGATCTCATTTCCCTTCACACGCTCGTGATGTTAAAACAGAAAAATAGACTTGCAAAACAGACATGAAAATGTAATGAGTGACTCCAAAACCTGATGAAAAGTTTGGAATTCAATTACTAAGAAGAGGATAAAAGAAAACCCCCTCAGAAATGGCAACCAAGCCACAGACATTTCTAATTATCACACCAAATCAAACTAAAAAAGGATTTTTTTCACATCAGAATGAACCACATTTTTTAAATGCATTTAATGTTAATTTTTAAGGCATGGCTACTCTGAACAAGTGGTCATTTCTATAAGATAGAGTGAACCTCTGGATTTCCAAACTAGACAGCTTTGATTAAAAAACACATCTTCACCAGGTAATCAATCAATCAATCAATCAATCAATCAATCAATCAATCATTTTTGCAACGTAACCCGACTTGGACCATCCATATCAATTTAAAGAAATGGATTAGGGCTGATTATGTTCCTTATTCTTCAATAAATTATATATTCTACTCTTCAATTCTCAGATGCTCAGATTGATCCTGGAAGTCAGTTCTACCTTCTGTACAGTTCTTGGGTTTCCTCTGACTATCTAAGATTTTTATGAAGCTCCATGAGATTATGCTGAGGTTAAGATGTTCATCATAGCATTTGCATTTAAGAAAAACATAATCATTTAAGATTATATAAACTAAATTATTTTAGGTTTTATATTGCACAGAAGTAATTTAGAGGAAAAGAAAAGCTACCAAGGAGATGCTAAGCACCCTGGCATCGGTACCTTTACACAGCACTGTATTTTCATTGAGTGGTTTATACCTCATTTTGAAGACACCTGTTATGCTGTACATGAGATTAAGTTATCCCATGCAGGTTAGAAGTACTATTTTCATCTTGAAGAGACAAAATATTTTAATACTAAGAGAAAGCAAAACCAAGGTTGAGATTATTTTATACAGTTGTATTGATAATTCAATGAAATCAAATAGAATAGTTATTCCCTAGCTCCTAAGAAAGCTAAGAGTTAGTATATGACAAATCAGAGTATTTAATAATTTATACAGAATACTTCCCCACATAACTATCACTCCATTTGAAAGGGCTTTTTCCCACCTTACATATGTAGGAGTAACAGGAGAAAAGAAAGTTTCCCCCTTAGTTTTTGCTACTGCAAATTTGATACCAGTAACTGCATCAGCTACTAAAAAAGGAAACTGAATTTACAGCATCAGACTTGTACAGGATGTAATGATTCTACAACATTTAATGTACAGAGCAACAGAAATACCTAATTATCAATACTGTCTGGAAGTCAGAAAAGGTTTTCTGATTTGCCCTTCACACATAATGAACTCTGAAGTAGCACTGAAGTATTTAATAACACATTATTTTAATGACAAGAAAGCGATTCTGCAACAAAAGAGATCAACTCTGGATTGAAACAGGAAAATGTTTTAGAACACACTGTAAGCACTGGCACAAGACAATGCAGTGAGAAAAAGTTACAGCTACTTACACAGAGATTTTAATGCCTCAACGAGGACTAAATTGAGTCCTTAGGAGAAGAAAGCTGGAAGAAAAAAAGTCCTCTACTATGATTTTTGCACTGACCATGGATCGAGATCAAAAATAGTTCCTGTCTCTTTCCTTGAATGTTAAGAAGTCTCATGTGATGATGTAGGGTCATTAGGGGCATTCAGCATGGTTTCACCAAGGGGAGCTCATGCTTGACCAACCTGATAGCCTTTTATGAGGGCATAACCGGGTGGATAGATGATGGCAGAGCAGAGGATGTGGTCTATCTTGACGTCAGTAAGGCATCTGACACAGTCTCACATAGCATCCTCATGGACAAACTGAGGCAGTGTGGACTGGATGATTGGGTAGTGAGGTGGATTGTGAACTGGCTGCAGGATAGAAGCCAGAGAGTAGTGGTTAATGGGACAGAGACTAGTTGGAGGCCTGCATCTAGTGGAGTCCCCCAAGAATCAGTACTGGGACCAGTCCTCTTTAATCTATCCATTAATTATTTGTATGAGGGATTAGGGTGCACTGTCAGCAAGTTTGCTGATGACACAAAGCTGGGTGGTGTTGCTGACACCCCAGCAGACT
>VZRI01004686.1:550959-582448 GCA_013397515.1 Upupa epops
GAGGTTCCATATAAAGATCAGCAGGAACTTCTTCCCAGTGAGGGTAACAGAGCAGTAGAACAGGCTGCCTGGGAGGTTGTGGAGTTTTCTACTCTGGAAATGTTCAAGACCTACTTGGATGTGTTCCTGTGCAACTTGGTCTAGGTGATCCTGCTGTGGCAGGGGTATTGGACTAAATGATTCTATGACTCAGATTGTGGCTGCCCCTTGATGTGACTCTCTAGATCACTGTTTGAATAAAGTAGTTTTGCTTAGCTACCCCTAATTTTTTAAAAGCAAGCGATGTTTTCCTTACACTGCATTTCTTTGTGTTTTGTTGGTCATGTGACAGGCCATAGCTTTGTTTGATATGGCAGTTGGATCCAAGTTATTAAGTTTTACAAGACACAGACTTGAAAACCCTTTTATTCACTGTGAATGAAAACTTAAAAGACTGAGTAAGTAAGTTTCTTCATGGATCATTTGCACTCTCTGTACAATACTAAAACTGGTAAAATCTGACTAAGTAGTTATTATTTCCAGGATAAATAACTATGTACTCCAGGTTAATTAAAACCTTTAACTACACTGTACTGAGTAAACAAAATCTACTATTTAGTTAGTTTACTAGTACTGATTAGGGGTTGAGATATAGTCTCACTCTCTGTTTTACCTCTATTCCATGTGATGATAGCAATGTCTACTTTTGCATCCCTGACTCCCATTCTATTCTTCAAATTCCTGCTGGTGTCACAGGTTAAAATAGGCTTTTATTGTCTAGTTGAGGCTACAATTTCTATCTTTCTGGTGGAGAATTTACTCCTGTTATGTCAATCTGTAAGCAAGAAATATGCCTGATTTAAAATCAGAACACAGAGAAAGGGGAGCTTACAGCTGGAAATCAAAGCAGGACTAGTAACACATGGGAATCTTGTTGCAGGAAATGCACCTACATGTCCCAGCTTTGTAGGGACTGTACTCACTTGTATTTCTGTGAGACATACCCGTAAGATTAAGTATCTGTAGTGATGAGACTTCCTTAAAAGGAACCAAAATAGCTAAGAGAAGCCCACTGATAGAATCCATCAAAAGGATTTTAAAATTAACATTTCTCATAGAAACAAAAATTTAAAGATCATTAGTTTAACAGTACATTATTATCTCTCCATCACTTTTTGGCCTGTTAATATTCTGAAGGTGCTAACACCTCTCTTTTACAATCTCACAGGTTTCACAGGTCATAGAATCATCAGGGAATGGAAGGGACCTTGAAAATCATCCAGTCCAATCCCCCTGCCACAGCAGGATCACCCAGACCAAGTCCAGGTGGGTTTCAAATGTCTCCAGAGAAGGAGACTCCACAACGACCCCCTGCAGCCCCCTCCAGTGCCCTAGAATCAGTCAGGGTTGGAGCAGGATCAGGTTTGAGGTGGTATTATAGTTATGTTCTGCAGTTGTATCATGGCTATGACTACATGCTCAGCCATTGGTGAGCTCCTTCAAACAGCACTGGCCAACATCAGGTGGCACTCTGCCTTGCACTATCCAAACAGAATGCAGCACAAATAGCAAACACCAGGGACTATATCCTACAAGCAGCTTTGATGTTGCCTACTGCTTTTGTCAGAGCAGAGAACCTAGACATGTGACTACGAGCTAAGTCATTTAATTTTGATCTCAGAGCCAGTGAACAGCTCTGACATCTTTTATTTTCCACCATAGTCTTAGCCTCAGGAACCAACAAGGGATGTCCATCTTTACAGAGACCTGTTGGCTCCTCAAATGCTCATAAAGCCTTACTTTCAAGTTACTAACTGAATAGTGAAAACATAATTATCTATGGCTTCATGGATGTTTTGTAGCCAGCATAAGAAGTTCTGGACTCAGTGCCACATCCTACTACTTTTAATACAACTATTGGTGGCTATGGGTTACAGACCCAAAATTGAAAATAAATGGTGACAACAATTCAAAAACTTAGATATAATTTTGTGCAAAATATGTGTTTCAGAGGATATTTATAAAGCTGTGGAGCTTGGAAGTGGTACATGGATCATACTGGAATGGACTGCCCAGGGAGGTGGTGTAGTTCCCATCCCTGGAGGTGTTTCAGAAAAGACTGGACATGGTATTTAGAGCCCTGATCTAGCTTATTGTGGTTACATTAGGTCGTAGGCTGGGCTAGATGAGCTCAGAGGACTTTTCCAGCCTCAAGAATTCTGTGATGCTGTGATTGTGGAGGGAAGGGGGTAACTGGATGACAATGTCTGATGAAATATGAACATGAAAATTACTTCAAAATTTGAATTGAGCAGTGATACTGGTGTCAGAAAGGAAGGTTATGTATTTGCATTAATGATGCTTTAGAACATTATGCAATAATCTAATATATTCTATTATGATAAATTCCTCTTTGCCAATTAAGAAAGTAACTCTTTGCCAAAAAGCAGACTCATTTAAAGTGAAGACAACATGAATAATTACCAGATTTGGACAGAGAACGGGAATTCTATTTCATTTGAAACTGTGAGTTTAGAAAACAAATTTCCCTTTGAGGAGTCGGCGGAGAACGGGAGGTGTCCTGAGAAAAGCTCATACTGAGAATACAGCTCATGGCCTAGTGCTTATGGCTGTCATGTACTTTGTGGATGGCTGAGGTCCAGCCCTGATTATGCAGGTAACACGCAGAACAATTCAATGAATAAGCATATGTTGAACAACTCCCAGAGAGCACCAACTGTTTTAGCTCTTGTCCCCACACAGAGATCAATCCTCCTGCTGCTGTCTAAGAAGCAAAATGTCAATTTGCTGTTGGGCAAGATTGAGTTGGTGGTACTTTAGACTTGTGGAGTGAAGATTCAGAAGATAAAATCATTACAGGCTATTTAGTCCTATAGTCAGCCCTACATTGTTGTTGGAGGGACAGAATTAAAGTCTCTAGTGCTTTTAATTACTTTAAATCATACTTTAACGGTATGCACTTGAATGTTGTGACAACATTTGTCAGTGAGAGTCTGAATGTTGTGGAGTTAAGCAGGCCTAAATAGGAGCTGTTTCAAAACATAGAAATATCGTACTATAGGTCATCAGCCTTCTCCTCTTCTAACAATTGAGAAAAGCTTCTGCCATTTCATGAAGTCCATTCTTCTACTGTGAAAGGTAGGAAGTCTCTTGGTCTCTCCAGAACACAGAGTTCATTCCACAGCTAGAGCAGAGGCATGGTACAACACACCTTCCCCTCACTCGTCTATAATTTACTATTATCATTATGTCTACAAGTTTAGATAAAATTTTTCTTATATATCTTGAAGAATAGGCATCTTGAAACATCGTGATCGATGCTCACATTCTGTTATTGCAGTGGGAACATATTGCTGCATCATGCCGCCTGGCTGATGGATAACTGCACTCATTTTGTCACTTTCTATCACTCCTAATACATCAGGCTGAGCTCACACATTGGACTCTGAAGGATCTAGCAGTCCGCATTTCCATCGCTGTTGTAACACCATGTAACATACAAAGCATACACTTCAATTTAAATAGTTTATAAATGTCGTGAAGTCCTTGCATTGCTCACCTTGTGAAGAACTTACAAAGAAGGGTAGGTAGGTTTTTTCTAGTTGTGAAGATAAATCTTTCATTATGGTCGTATGGTATGGTGCTGCCATTGTTGTGTGGCCTATATGGTTGCTTTCTCTCACATCCACCATGCTTCAGTGCTCTCCTAGGCTTTGTTTAGTAAAATAAAATACATTCTATTCTATTCTAGTTAAATGGAAGGTTCTTATCTCTATACCCACCTTAGTAGCCCTTGATTGTAACTGTTCCAATCCTATTTTCCTGAAGGTTGACAAACAGAATTATGAGCAGTTTTCCAGACAGAATCCTCCCGTGTCCCTCATTACTATTTTCTCTACAATAGTGAAGTGCTGGTGACTTCCTTGCCTTTCTCATTTTAGACTAAATAACCAGTCTCTCCTGGTTTCACTGGGACTAAATCAGAGGACATTAGCAGTTTCAAGTCAGCCAAGGCAAGTCATCTGAGATGCCACAGGTGTATCCCTGAATTTAAATGTCTCTCCTACTATTAAGGGGGAATTTTGCTGAGAAGCAGGGCTCTTCCTCTTAATCCTTGAATGAACTTGTTTTTCATTCAGCTCTTAAGATCTTCCTTCCAGTTTATTGTGATCATCATGTAGACATTGGACTATACTTAGAATCACAAGGGATCGGAGGGGACCTCGAAAGATCATCTAGTCCAATCCCCCTGCCACAGCAGGATCACCCAGACCAGGTCTATACATCATCAAATACAATGCATACTTACGGTAGTTTTGCTGTGTCATTAAAAATCCATTTCAACCTGTGTGTCTCCTCTCCTCCCAATCACCCTTCCATTCTGAAGAGGGGTTAGCAGGTGACAGAATAGCTGCTGTAAATTAACCCTGGATATGAGCTAAATGTGGACAATATCACAAGATTTAAAAGAACCATAATTAGTTTCCTATCAGACAAATTTGGATCTTTGCATTGCTGCAGTACTTTCCAATTGAAGTAAAGTCACTGCGATACTCACTTGCATTTCATGTCTCTATGACCAGGCCAGTTCTGTTTTGTTCAGCCAATGCTGTCTTTGTTTTGTCAACACTTTTATGAGCAAATCCTAGGTTTTTTGCCAAAATCATTAACAAACCTATAAAACAAGAGAGATCACAACACCAGCACTAGAGGATATCTACTAATAAGTGGTTTTCAACCTATTTTGACATTATCATAAGCCAGTAAAAGCTTGTGAGTAAAAACCCATTTCAAAACCACAAATTTTATTGAAACCTTTTTTAATTTGGTAGTTATGCACCTGATAAACTTAAAAAACATACGATTTTCATAGTTAGTCATGTTTTAACCACTTTTATCAATGCAAATATCAGCAAGATTTTTTTTCCTGTAAAAATCCTTATTAGCAAAGATGATTTTCTTAGAATCATAGAATTGTTTGTGTTGGAAAAGACTTTCAAGATCATCTAGTCCAACTATTAATCTCATTGTACCAAGCATACAGCTAAATCCTCTCCCTAAGCCCCAGATCTACATGACTTTTAAACATGTCCAGAGATGGTGATTCAACCTTCTCCAGTGCTTCATGATCCTCTCAATAAAAGAAGCCACTCATCCAGGTTCTCCTTGTTTAGAGCCAGTCTTCCCCATTCCCAGCTTCCTTGGGCTTAAAATCAAATTACAATTAAAATTTTCCTTGGTGAAATTGTTTAGCAGGTGGAATTGGTTATGAAAATATATGACATTTTTTTCCCCTAATCAAGTCTGAGAAAATTACATTCAGCCAATTTCTACATGGTCACTTCAAGTGGAAAATTTAGTCAAAAAGTCATGATTGTAAGGGAATAAATAAACAAAGGGTGGGGTGATTTCTTTCAAAAATATTGAAAAAAAACTAAACTGTCTGTGGTAGCTATCACATTAAAATGCTGAATAGCAAAAACATGAGGAAAGAGCAATGCTAATAGAACATAAATCATATCCATTAGAAAGAGTTGCCATTGTGGGAAAAAACCCAACTATGTACAGTATGAACCTGTGGAAATGCATCTGCATGACCCACTCATACGTTCATGCATTCTGCCACACAATGTTTGAAAACTATTGGAAAAAGAGTTAACTTAACGAGTCCCAATGTACTACCTAATCTGAGGATGAGCAGGCTATTATCCTTCTGCATTTATAATTTTATGGGTAATTTCCATAGCCTATTTACTTATGCAATGCTATCTGCTACAGTATCCTGTAATATATTTTAAATATTTTAGTCATTGCAAACTCTGATCATAAGGAGTAATGTACTTTGGGTGACATTTGTGTTCTACCTTTTGTATATTTCTGCTTTTACCTGCATTAACCATTTTGAGTTTCCTACCTGTCATTTGGTCAAGTCCTCTAATTTTCTCTCACTTTGGACACTTTTCTTCAAAGCCATGAGACCTGAAGAAAAAGTAGGACAACTGAATATTTTCCTTGAATGTTAAGCACCAAGGAAGACACATTAACATGTATAGTCTCTCAATTTCCATATCTTTTTCTATCTTTAAAAAATTTTGCTACGGAACTTGTAATCAAATCTATTAGTTTGAGCTCTGTTCTTTTGCCTGATGTCAAACCTAAAGTACGTTTGTAGTAGAGAAAACACTTGAATTTTAAGTTTTGTGCACAACCCTGCTGTTGTTCTATAGGGTTTATTTCACATTCTTATTGATGGAAGTTCTCCATGAGTAAGAACAGAGACCGAGAGTTCTGTAACTATACTGAATATAAATATTAACTTATGCTAAACTTATGTCTAACTTAACTAAGTGCCTTAACTTGTAGAATCATTACGGCTGGAAAGGACCTCCAGGATCATCAAATCCAACCTTCATCCCAGCATTTCCCCAGCTCTTAGGCCTTGGCCTCAAGTGCTCTATTTTTAAATATCACCACTTCCCTGGGCAGCCTGTTTCAGTCCCTAACAAGTCTCTCACTAATGAACTTCCTAAGATTGAATCTGAACCTCCTCTGATGCAACTTGAAGCCATTATGCCAAATGCATTCAGTCTCTACAACTGCATAGTACTCTATTATATTTCAAATACATTTGGATTTCTAGCAACATCTTAATTCTTTTTTATTCACTAGAAAAAAGTTATTCTGGTGGGAGGTGTTATAGTTCCACGATTCAGTATCCTGGGTTCAAAATGAAGGCCATGGGTTCAGTGAATGGATTATTGTCTAGCACTTGTCTTCTTTCTAAGAGCTGTGCATCTGGTCAGGTGGTTTTGATGCGAGTCAGAAGATTGCATTTCTGTACCACTTTATGATCATCTTCTGTATTATCACGCAACAGCATTTACCTGCTTTTTTAATGTAAATAATTATTATATTTATATTTAGAAGGTGAAATCTATAAGTCTTGAATCTAAACATTTAGGACACAATATGAAATTTCTAACTTAAGGAAGCAACACAAGCACTGACCTACATAGTTATGATATTCCCATTCAGCAAAATATTTGTATTAGTCATAGAATTTACCTCTGAGCATAAACGTTTCCCTTTTGTGTTATACCTTTCCTAGCTCGAATAAGAAGTGCATTAACTAACATTTAATGGAGCATTTTTCACAGTAATGTTTCAAGATTTTCTTGTTTGGTTTGGCTAAAAGCACAAAAGCTTTTATATGGTCATGCACTACATAACTTACACTACCTCCAAATCAATACCTTGCATTAATTTGATATGCTTAATCTAATAGCTTAGATGGGGACTGCAGTGCAGCTTAATTAGGAAATAAACTTAAGAAGAATTTCTCATGTAAAAATATTATAGGGCCACTTTAACTTTTAGCCAAATCAATGTCACATATCCACTCAACAGTAGTTCAGAAAATTGGACTGTAAAAATGAAAATTAGCAAGAAAATACTATCATTCGAGCTGTAGCATCTATATTTTACTGACTGAAAATTAGTTAGAAGCAAAACCTCAGACTTTCATTTCCCTGACTGTCCCACAAAGCACTCTCTGTAAAAAATGGTTGAATCTTCAACAGCCAAATATATCTTTTCCTACGGGTGAAATGTTCTACTACGGGAAGTCAGCCCTGAAGAAATAGCAGTTAAACAGGACTTTGAGTTATACCATGCATTATTTCTGAAGCAAAATGAAGCCTTTTTTTTTTCTCTTTAGGTTCAGCCTCAAGAAAGCAACACCTGTCACATAAAAAGATTGTGGGGTTTTTTTCCACCTAGTAGTGACAGTAGCCTTTAGTCAGCCCTTACACCTTTCCCAAGTTCATATGCAGAATTCAGCATCAGAAGAAAGATAGGAATATGCAACTGGCTTCATCAGGATTTGAGGTTTTTCCCAACATCCTGAATTTTTCTGTTTTTCATTGTCTGAACACTTGATTTAAGGATTAGAAACACATTTCTAAGCATGTGCAGTCTTACTAGCTGTAATTACAGTTATTTTTACTCTTGAATAACATACCACATAGTGCTATAATAAAAATGAAGTTGTCAAGTATTAGAGGAGGAACTGAGCTAAATGTAGTCACTTAGATGGATTTTATTTTCCAAACCATTTTTCTAAACAGGTTTTCTGAAGAAAAAGATGAAACATTTAGAAGAGAAACATACATAACATTGACTTTCAGCTTTTTCTACACCACTCAGATGAGCTTGTAAATAAATACCTAACAGTACAACAGAGACACAACAAATTCAAGCTTCTGGAAAAAATATCACACGAAAAACTGAATCTGACTTTCCTATTATCTGTGTGGATATGAAGGCAAGCTACAATTCTAAGTTTTGAAGGATCAAACTGCAATTTACAAGAGGTTGGTGCTTCCATATATGCAAACAAGGTAAACAAGTGAAAGATTGCAAAGCAAACTAAAAAGTAAAATATATCTTCATTATGACTTTTTCAGTCAGTGTTGTATCTGATTATTTTTGTTGTTACTTTCCCTCAGATGCCCAGGGTGATCTTTGCTTAAAAAGGACCATGTGGAATCTCGTTAACATATATTCAGTTCCATGGGCTACATCTTCAGACTAAGATGAAGACCTAAAGAGCAGTCACATTATGGATTGTAGCTATATTTTTCATCCATATATACTTCTAAATCAATTTAAAATATGCAAAGCTTGCAATAGTGCCCATGTCCTAAGTTTGTAATTTCCCACACATCCATTAAAATACTTTTATCCAACATAAAAGTTAAAATATTTTCAGTTTTCCCTCTGATTTAGGTTGGTATGCAGACTGATGCAATCTGAGAATCTTAGTGGCTTGAATTAATAGAAATGGAGCATTTAATCCTTGATCATTGAAAAAAAAAAACACTAAAATGAAATGTTATGATAAAATTTACATAAAAATTAAGGAAAAATGAAAAGCTAGAGATACAAAAATTCAAATAAACCACAATTGCATTACATTATTGTTACGGTTACATAGCACACTTATAGACTTTTGTATTTTGCTATTCCTCACTGTGCTAGTTTTTACTTGTTACTCTCATGGTCAAAAGCAAAATCCAGTAACTTGTCTTATACAGATAGAAAATTATACAGATAGAAAAGGGTTCCAAAATGTGATGAATCAGAAATAAGTCAAGACACTTAAAACAACACCCAATACACAGAACATAGCAGAGCATAAAGGAGATGGTATGATTTAATGTCACTGAAAATACAATTTTGTCACACACAGCAATATTTTGTAACATAACTGTGAAAGAAAGAAATTCTTTGAAGAACTGAAAATTCTAGTAAAATCAATATATTAAAATTTGATTGCAGAGGCTGCAAAGTTGCTTCTATGAGCAAAGTTAGAGCATGAGTAGAATAAATTTACAGTGAGAAGTGAAAGACTCAAAAAGCTCATGTTCTTTATTTACATGGTAACAAGCTGAGTAAAAGATCAAAGGCAGAAAGTGATAAAGAAGAGCAGGAGGAACAAAGTTCACAACCACAATGCTTACTAAAAATAAAATAAAGTTGTTTAGCACTAGAAAAAAAAAAGAATATATATGGAAAAGTGTTTAGAAGTTTTGTTGGCTTTTTTGACGTGGTTCTATTTGATGTCTACATACTGCGTAAGTTAAGCTCTGACATGCTTATGTGGTTATTTTGGATAGATTTCTTTGGTCTCCAGCAGTCTTTGCTGTTCCATGCATTAAAAAAGGATTGTGATAATTGATTTTTCAGTTTGGCAGGAAAACTTGGGAAAAAGTACTTCAAAGAGGAAGTAACTGCTCCACAACTTTTTTCTTTTTTTGAGAAAGACTTCTGTGATTTCATTGAGCTTTAGTCAATGCCAACAGGATACTAGAGGACAACTGGAATGGCTTTCAGAAATATGCTGCCATTTTTAAACTCTCAGTGGTGTGTCTCTTACGTACTGTTTGGGGATAACAGGAAAGCGTTCATTTATTAATAGAAATACAGTCTATTGCACATGTACCATAGCAATTTCTTGAGTTAATGAGATTACCAAATACACTTTTATTTCACTGATTGATGGTAAGCGAATACTACATTTTACAATTTCTTACAGAGGAAAATACCAAAGCTTAAAAGATAAGCAGCATGGTTTTGTGTATCCCTTTGTTATCTGTAGTTCCTTCCTTTCCAATGTCAATAGCCTAAAGAATTATTTTATCTAATCTTAGCATAAGCAGCCATTCGTGGCCCATTTCTAATTATGGTCAATTGGTTCCTGAAATGGCATCGCCCAGAATACATTCTATTCGTGTTTAAAGCAGGCAGCTGAATCACATTTACAGTCCAGGCATAGTTATATCTGTTGAACATATTGAGAATATCCCTTGAAATTAGTGGTTTATTTTTAGATGGTCTTGATTTAGATTGTACAAAAATGTGAATCTCCCCGTTTTGATTTCAAGTGAGTAAAATTGCTTGCCTTCCTGAAGTTGTGTGATAAAAGCTCTGCAATGGTAAAAGGCATCCAAGAATCTTTAGCATTTGAGAAATAGTTGCTTTCTGGCATATTTTTAACTCAGTATTCAAGTGTACTTACCCTTAAAGTGAGGAAAATAAACTAGGTTACTCTAAGGTAACCCTTCAGCTGTGTTAAGATTTAAACATAGAAGTAACGGAGGCAGTAGGACTTCGAGAATAAAGGGGTAGAGATTGTAGTAAGTTTTCTCCATCTACTGTGTTTATAATAAATCTGTAAAATTGATCCATATTAAACATTTATGCTATTTATCATCTTAAAAAAAACCAAACAAGAAAGACTAGATTTTACGAAGTTTCCCTAGAGACAATCCACTGGTGTTTAGGCCAGTTTTTTCAAAAGATGAAGAATAACAGTGTAATGGTTTGCCAACAGGTTTAGGGTTAGGAGTTCTCAAAATGTACCATTAATGACCTTGAGCAAGTCCCTTCTGCACAAAAATCTTTACTGCCCACGAAAAAACCATGAAGAGGAATGAATGGGGTTGCTGATATACAGCAAATATCACAGGTGTATATTTAAGATTAGGAAACATTCTAGTATTGTGATGAAAAGGTCATAAATTAACATTTTCTGACATTCTCAACTGCAGTCAGGACAATAACATATCATCTTATTTTGCCTTTTTTATGGACAACTAGTGCCTGGCTTTACTTTCTCAGAGAGGCCTGTGAAGTCCTATGTGTACACAGCTGCTGAACTAAATACTTTCTGTAGTTAATGGAAGATGAGTTTTCTCTTACTCAGGGAACAGGGAGAAATTATGGAAAATGAAAGCATCTTGTGCAGAAAGCATCTATCACAGTGAAGGAAGAAAATGTAAATAGCACCACTAGGAAAGCACTTGAAAGTAAAATATGATCAATAAGTGATTGCAAAGTAGTGTGTGGGATAAGTATGAATATTAACCACCCTACATGAAACTATAATTTACTTATGAGAAAGAAAAGATACTACATTGATATTCTGAAATGCAAATTTGAAATTTGCATCATCTTAGGCTGGTTTTATTGCCACCACAACCTTTGTACTGGCCGAGCATACCACACCAGCTGGGTATTGCCATTCAGTGAGCGTGTGCTAAAAGTTTCTATGGACAGGGCAGCAGAAACGAGCATCTAGGTCGATTCCATAAATATCTGTGTTAACCTACCAAGCTGTTAGCACAGAAATCTTCTCCAGCACAAATTAAACACTATTTGTTGGGTTTTTTTACATGTTTGGGATGTTCAGAGAGGGAAGGAAAGGATCTTCGTTTCCTCAGTAACTGAAAATTATTCAACTTGGTTTTTAACCACAGATATGACTGTGGGTTGCAAAGAGTCCCTGGAGCTTGAACAGATTTTTCTCAATTGCTGAAACTGTAGGGCTTTATCTCTAACAGAACCTTATTTCCAATGCCTTCTCAAGAACATTTTAAAAAGCTTCTCTCCAAAGCTTATGTAAACCATACAGGCTATTATCAGTAAGCTGTTGTGTGGTATTACTGTATTTTCAAGTGCTTTAGTGTAACCATAGAAGCACATTTGGCTGTTAGAGTATTTGAAAATCAATAAATATGCACTTTCCATTTCTGTTGTGCACACTGGTATTTTCAATAGGGCTGTGTTACCCACTGGGGTGTCACAAAGATGCTGGCAAATGAAAAGCAGATGGAGTTTTAGAGAAAGTCAGTGTGTCATTTCACAATGCATGGCAAAAGGCCAGAGATCTTTTGTTTAATATAAAACCTTGAACCAAGCTAAGAAAGGGAAGTTTTGGGTTTTTTTAAAAAATGTAACTAATAAATCTTATTGTTAGTTCCTGTAAGTTTTAAAGCTTCAAACTCCACTTAAAAATGAGTTTTCTCAGTATCTCTGCACCTTGTTGATAAACTTGTGTATTAGCTACTGGCAACTGAGAAAGACTGTATCTCTTCATCATATATCTATGAAAGTAGCCTGAAACGTAATGACTGGGATTAGGGCATTGAATCATAGAATCATCAACAAGCAGCATCAACAAGGTGAATCATCAACAACCCCAACTTGCTCAGCCTGTCCTCGTGGGGGAAGTAACTGCAGCCCTCTGATCATTTTAGTTGCTCTAGGGAAGGGACCTTTAAAGGTCATTTAGTCCAACCTTTCAGCTAATGAAATTGACAAATCTGCACACAAGGCTAAGTAAATTTTAACTATAGATACGCCTTCTTCACAAAGATTTCTAGAGCACAGTTACCAGTTATTAACATAAATTCTTTTTTTATTATGATCTAGGTGGCATATTCAGTCTCTGCAGAGGGCTAAGAAGGAGAATGTAATATATTAATGGCAAGAGAAATATTGTTGGTTTACTAGAATTCTTAGTTGTTTTCAGTTTATAGAGACCTAAGATACAAAACAAACATTGCTGAGCAGTTAGGGCAAGTTCACAGAATCTTTGGGAAATGGAATCTGCATAATCTCATTAACAACTGTACACAACAAACAGTAAACACCTATAATTTGTCTGATTTGATGGCTGAAAGTTGCTGCTACATTTATAAATTATGAATGATGTTCTCAAACTTTGCTTTTGCAATTTATCTTAATGTACTCCTGTTACTTGCAATGTGATGTTTACAATTTTTACAAGGACAACTAATAAACTCAGATTTAAATAAAAATGGTATATATACATTAAGATACATTTGAGATTATATTATTTCTATGTATTTCTATAGTGTCATGAGTGTAAGAAACTCAAAGTGAAAGGATACTTTTAAAATCTGAATGTATAAATGGTAAAATATTTTCAATACAATAACTTTTCTTCTGTAAATATTACTTTTTTTTTCCTCAGAATTAAACTACGGAACATATAAAAGCCACTTTAGAAGAGAGCAATTAATAGAAATGGAAAGGAAGGACAGGCTACTGCCAACAAATGTTCTAAGTTAGTATACACTGACACTGGTGTATTTTCCTTGGTTCTTCACAAAACACCTGGAATACATAGAAACACCACGCACATTGTTCCCATCAATGTCTGGCATGCACTTTTTCAATTAAATTTTCCAGCGAGCTTTTTGTCCCTCTTTTTTACTGTTAGCCTTGTTGCTGCGGGTCTTCCTGATGATCGCCCACATGTTCACTCACTGTCTCCAGCAACATGCAAGGAACTTTGTCTGGTCCCAAATCCTGAGTTTGCTTTCTTCTGTTTCTTTACCCTGAAATTAAAGTTTAAAGGAGAGCATGACCACAGCACTAAGCAAAAAGCAAGTTTAAAACAACTGCAGTTCGAATGTCTTCAGGAAACAGGTTTCAGGATGAAGCAATAGAATTAAGACTAATTCAATCTTTAACTGTTAACTTTATAGTACACATTGGGTACTTTTTCAAATTATTCCCTAAGAAGAAAAAAGTATAGGGTTTTAGATCAATTACCTGGGATTGTCTTTCACAGTGAGAAGCTGGCTACACTTGCTTGCTTCACTTTTGATGACTAGAAGCTATTTTTTATTGATTGACAGTTCTGAACTGTTTTACTATTGCTATTCAAGTCTTATTTAAAGTACTTACATATAACTCATGAGTCTACTGGGAAAAGAAAAGGTACAGAATAGTGAAAAAGATGAAAAATACTTCAAACTCTTCATTTGACTCCAGCTTGTCTTCATATTACATTAACAGCAAGAGGAAAGCATAGTCATCATAAAGATTATCAACACATAGCCATGCTTAAATATTAGTTTTAATAAATTCTAGTTTGATAAATCACAAATTCAGTAAGACTGTAGAGCAGAACAAAAACACCCACTCAAGCTGGTCATCAGAACTGAGCACATAATAAACAGACAGTATCCTTGCACAGAAAAACACAGGTTTATGAACATAAGTACCTCTCAAAGTAGCTACACTACAAACTGACACAAGACAGCTTCATGTAAGAGATAAGAAATCCTGGCAGATCTAACTTTTTCTGCATATTATTCATTGTTCATATCATCCAAGATTAATTGAAAACCTTTCTGTGCTTTAAGCTTAGGGGCATACATCTCCAATTCTTTCCATGCCATCTTTGTACATTTGTTGCAATCCTACAGCAAGCCACAGCACAATTCCTCGGTTTCTTATCTTTTGTGTATCTTGAGTAGGTTTTCAGAATAGGGAATTCACAAAAGCATTGGATTAGTCTTGACTCTGAGACACCTAAAACTCTTGTGAACAATATGTGAACCTGAGAGTCATCTGTCAGGAGTGCTTTTACTGAACTAGGATGTGGTGGTCCCCAGTTACTTCTTTGTATCTGTAACCCCATTCCTAGCAGCGTGTCTGGGTCAGTCATGTCATTATGCACGCATGTCTAACAGTTACCCACTTAGAAAAAACAGTATCACCTGTCAAAACCTCTCTGAGTTAAGTAGGCTGCCAAAGGGCTCTGAGCTAGCACAGCAATGTGATTGCTTACAGCATTACAGACCCAATGGTGTCCCTGCATACGGGCTAACGTGCCCCCCAGTCATTTCAGATACAGACGAATTGCCAAGCCCTACATCAGTGAGAATCAATAAGCTGGAAAATGCTTCACCATGCTGGAAACACAAGACTAGGCTGGTCAGAAACTGAGTTATTCCCACTTGAACCTTTTGAAACAGATGGGTTCCTTTTTAATTACTTTACTTTAGTGCTTTCCAATAATAACTTGGCCTTATTAAAAATTCTAGAGAAGTTCTATTAACAACTCCTTGTTCTTAAAAAACCACTTATGTGACTATATCAGTGTAATATCATAGTTCTTTTGTTTTCCATTAGGTTTGTTAATTTGAAGTACATATACTCTACATAATCCAAATGCAAATTCCATAAAATGAGCATTTGAAAGAGTTTTAAATTAAATTTAAAGGAAATAAGATTAAAATATACTAAAAACTTTATCCCTAATTGATGGCCATTTGTTTTAATCACCACTTTTTCCCCTGGGAATACACTCAGTACATTTCCAAAACAAACCATACTACTTGTTTGTACAGTCTTTCTTACTGTAAAATTTTAGAAACAATTAATCTGGCATTTCTATATGTAACGTTAGTCCACCTACTATCTATACAATGCTAAGAAAGTTTAACACTATTTCATAAGTCAATGCAGTCACGCTTACCATGAGCTACTACTAAAACTAGTAGGTGAATACACAGAACGATGAATCACAAGATTTCCACCCTGGCTAACAACAGTTCTTCAAATGCCTCCTGTAAGAACCCCTGAAATCACATTTTTGGCAAAGTGTAACTGGAGTACAGCAGCATCTCAGTACCTGAAAAGGGCCTATAAGAAAACTGGGGAAGGGCTTTGTACAAGAGTTTGCAGTTATAGGATGAGGGGAAATGACTTGAAGCTAGAAGAGGGAAGATTTGGATTAGATCTTAGGAGGAAATTCTTTACAGTGAGTGTGCTGAGACTCTGGAACAGGTTGCCCAGGGAGGTTGTGGCTGCTCCAGCCAGGCTGGGTGGGGCTCTAGGAAACCTGGTCTGATGGGAGGTGTCCCTGCCCATGGCAGGGGGTTGGGATGATCTCTGCGGTCCCTTTCAACCCAAATCATTCTATGGTTCTATGTATGTTAAAAGAGTGTGTTTCATATATCTTTTTATTTATAAGATATATTTCCCTCTATTTCTACACTTTTGTGTCTCAGTGAGTTTGCTCCAAGTGAATTCAGTAGTTAGTAGTACATATTTTAAATGTGACTATTTATGGAGTTTGTACCATTAAAAAAAGGGGGGTAATTCTTTCCTGTTGGTGTTCAGCACCAGCCAACCTTGACAACATCTGGCATCCAGGTAATGACAAGGCAAGAAATCTACTGTATTGTGACCCTCAGCCATGTGATGGAAGGGCACTGGAAGCAGGGGAAATGGGAAAGATACCTGCTTCACACCAAGGGTGTTAAGGTTCCTTGGGCCAGGCAGGGAATCAGACAACTGCTCAAGCATCCATCCTGGTTGTGCAAAGCTGCTGTTGCTTAGCCATCAGCTCAGCCAGCTCTGAGAGTCAAAACCCTTCTGTATGTAAAAGGACTATGCAGTCGTGTTCCAAGTCACTGGCAAATAGTGACAAAAGCTGTGGAAATTCTAATAATAAAGGCAATATGGAACTGACCTAGAAAAAAATGTCCACAAAGTAGCAAACAAATGAATAAACAAAATGAAACACATGGGTTTCCAAATAAACAAGCAAAACATTGTAAAGCCCTTTTCCTAACACCAGTCAAATAGGAAATGCTATTGAAGTCAGCTAACAAAATCATGAAAACGCACAGGCATATAAAAAGGCAGCATACCATATGTCCGCCAATATCTCGTACAACAGGAACATTAAGAAAGCCATTAAGATAGTGTCCCCATTGTGCCCAGGTATACAATAACATATGGTACATTTCCTGCTTCACTGTGCATTTCCTTGCTTTTGTTGTTTAGCATCACTTATTCAGACCTCAATTAATATAGTTTGTGTGAGCATTTCTCGGCAGAGTATTTTGCTACTTAAAATTAATCTTTTTTTTTAATGGCAAATGCACAGTAAGTATTAATGTAAAGTAGGATATTTTCCAAACCTTAATTAAATGGAAGAGCTAGATAGAATTATTTTAAGGTTGCTACACATGATACTTAAATTATTATTTTATCATCTTAAGTCCTCACACTATTTTCTGTAATGATGTTACAGAGAGATGCTACAAGGTTGTTGTTAGTTTTCATCAATGAAAACTTTTCAAGGACAGATGCTGGTATCTCTCAGGAGGGTAGATAGAGCAAAAATAGTAAGGGACTAATAGAAAAGTATTAAAGAAAATACAGCAAGAAACATTAAAGTGACTCTGTACTGATAAATATCCACCTCTACGTGTGGAAAAACCAAGATGTCTGCAAGATTTTGTTCCTTTATGGATACTTATTCTCTAAAAACTAATGAAGATCAAGAAATCTCAGGATTCCCATTATCAAGATGAAAATATTCATAAGACTCACTATCTCTTTGCTATATACACATTTCACAAGAGTTCTAAAAGGGATGAAGATTCCCAAGCAAGCTCACTTTTTTGAAGGATTTAAGGAACCTTGGAAAAACCTTTTCTCTTATTGGAAAAAAGGTAATTATTTTCTAAAAGGAATATTATTATTTTTTCTAATTTTCTAAAGGATTCATAGACTGTTTCACACCTTTCTAATTCAGGGAATTAACATGAAAATAAATCCACTAACATTCAGAATACCTACTTTTAAAAACAAAGTATGAGAGTTCATCTAATCATAATAATCATCAGTCTAGGCCCTCCAAAGATTTGTTATTTATCATCTCTCCCATGACAGTGCACTATGCAGTACTATTTGAAAAATTGTGCATAGCATATTTTCAAGCTACCCATGTGGAAGGAGAAGGAAGGGATCTCTGCTATGAAACAAAATTAGAATGAAGAAATTATTCCAAGCTTCAGTTAGTATCCTCACTGGTATGAACTGTACCTTGATTTTATACTGTTATTAATGCCTGAAATAATTAATATTCTGAACGTAATTACAGATTCCTGCCCACATTACAGTAACAGAGATTTATGTCTGCTTCTGATTTAATTAAAACACATTTGCTTTTCAGCATTAGAAGACTGTTATAGACCATGACACAGGATCATAGAATCATTCAGGTTGGGAAAGACATTTTAGATCATAGAATACAACCATTAATCTACTCTACCCAACCCACTACTAGAGCACATTCCTTATACACACATATGGATACTGAATTAGGTTTCATTGAGAAGACATGGACCCTGCAGCAATTGCAATCTCTAAAATATTGCATGGGCTCTCAATCAGAGTTTTTCCAGAAATGTGTTTCTCTTGACAGTCCCAAGACCCCCACATAATTTTTTCTGTATTTCTCATTCAATTACTTCTGTTTCCCTGACACTCATGCAAAATTATTATTATTGCTTTTCCTTGCGTGGAAATGTTTGTGATTTGCCATAAAATTATATCCTTTCAAAATTCAAAATTCATCTCAGAATGACTTTCCTCAATACATTTCTGCAGTGTACAGTGCATGCAGTGCATTACAGTAGTGACCACTATTGTGGTTGTTCAGAACACAATCAAAAGCCTACCTGGGAAAGCAAATACTCGGTGTGGTTGTCTTAAGATTTGTATAAGACTTACCTGTGTAACTTACACATTAATTTGTGTAATTTAATATTTCTTTACAAAATGCCTTTTGATAGCTGAGCATAAGAACAATTTTTCTAGTCTTTTTGGGGAGTTTTTTTAATAGCTAAAAAAAGGATAAGAAACTATGCTTGGCAAAAGTTCTTTTCTCATTCCTCTTTTTTTTATATATCAAAATTCCATTTTACAGTAATATTTTCACCTACATAATCTCCAAGCCAATAAAAAGGACAATCATTTCCCTTCCCAGTAATTACATGGTTGCCAGCTTCAATTTAGTTCCGTTTACCCTTTCAGAATTCCTAACTCTTAACAGTTGCTCAACATGTATCTTCATTACTTTCCTCTTACTACTTCTAGATATAAAGTTATTCAACTCTGTAGCAGGCATTGACTTTCCTCCTCCCTCTCCCTTATTCCGTTTTCTATTCTCCCTCTAAATTTATGTTGAAGCTAAAAGGACTATCTTCAGAATCTTGTAAAGTAGGCTATTTGTTACGTACTGGGTTGTTCTTTTCACACTGAAACACTATACTGTACTAATATTTAAACTGCTAATGATCCTCTCTTAAAAATAAAGAAAAGAACTATGTATGCTCCAGAAAATAAACCTTTTAATTCCTGGAAACATTCTTATTATACTGCAGAATCATTCACTACTATGCCTCCTAGTTGAAATCATTGAACGAAAATGATATGAGAGTTCTTGGAAGTATTGGAGAGTCCTGCTGTACACCGTGTTCTGCCTTGGACCATTGCCCAAAACACTGTTCCACTTTGACAGTATTAAGGTCTGGTATCTCTTGAAACGGCTGGAGTAGAAACAAAGGCGGCGCATCGCTGCTGTGCTGTGATTATGAGACTTGCAGCACTGGGAGCATTTCTTCAAAAACTTGTAAGGCTGAGAGATGGAATATGAATGTGCGTATTACAATTCTGCTCCCTTCCATTCCTCCCAGCTTCACATTCTGGCATGATAGTAGCTACTATCTCACAAGCTGTTAAAGATAGCACACAGCTAGAAAATTATCTTACTCGAAGTTTGCACTTCGGTTTTCAAATATCACAAAGCTCTAATCTCTAGCTCTGTGGATTGTAAGGTTTTGACTGCTGAAATCACATCGAAGCCAAAGTGAAAAGCAACAGATGGTGATGGTAATCTGGTGATGTGAAGGTTTCCTTATCTTAGGACCTACCATGTCTGATAAAGTAGTACAAGTGCTCTCAGTAGCAGCAAAATTATCTTAAGAATGCAAATAGCAGGGGGAAAACACCGATCCCTAAATAACACTAAAGCAAAAACAAAAGTAGGCAGAGTACAGCATGTAAAGACTAGCGTTAAAACACAATCAAATAAGACATACAGCACCCTTCCTTTTTTTTTGTTTTGTAACATTGTTTTATTTAACTACCACCATACAATTAAACAAATTGGTATTTGCAAAATAACTATCATATTACTGGATTAATATTGAAAACTAGCAATAGCAGATGTTCTGTGAATTTTTAGAAATTAGGACTATGAGAGTTTTTGACTGCTGCATTTTCTTTATTCCACTAATTTTCCAAATTTTGGAACATGAGAGCTGGAGCATGAAAACAATGAAAAAGTAACTGATATGCTTTACGGGTAACAGCAAAGCAGCACCATGCTGTTAGCAGCAAAAATGCTGACAGGTCAATGGATATCCTTCTTGCTCCTGCTCATACACTGTTCATAGATACTTATCTGTGTAAGGCACACTACAACAGATACAGAAGTAGTACTTTCATATTTCTCTGTCTACAAGGTACAACAGAAAAGTGCAGTATTTTGAATTAGACATAGGCTCAAGAAACAATTTTGCACATCCTCATTCAGGATCTTTAAAGGATGAATCATACTTCTTCACAGTGATGTGAAAAGGGTTACTCCTTGTCTCCTTCTAATTTGTCTTAAAAAATATAATAAAAATAAAAAAAAGCTGAACATCTAGTGCATACATTTACATCAATCGTAGTTAAAACTGTGATCTTGAAAGATGTCAATTATTTTTGAGCATGGAGAGAGTATTTAAATTATTTATGAATTACTAGATGAATCTGTACTGCAAAAATAATCTAAGTTAAAAGGCAAGGAATGTTTTTTCAGCGTCTTTGCATGTTGTCTTTTAACTTCTTGGTTTACTACCTTACACCACAAAAGTTAATAAGCAGATTGCATATACATTATCCTGCTGTGACAAGGGGACTGGACTAGATGATCTTTTGAGGTCCCTTCTGATCCCTAATGATTCTATGATTATTGCACTCCTTCATACCTATGTTTCTATGTGGTTAGGAAAGTAACTGTATTCATATATCTCATAAAAATTAGAGTTTTGTATAACTGGCAAACCCTCCAGTAGTCAATCAGAATTTAATTTCTTTTTCTATTTTTAAGGTATATGGCAAAGAAAGAATTTTTAGAATGTTTTACAAATACAGAAAAAAAATGAGGAAAAAGAACATAACTGGTATGTTTGAAGTGAAAATTTACAGAGATTTCTAGTATAATTATTTTCTCAGACAGAACCAAACCTTTCATATTGTGTTGCATAAAATCCAGAACATGTTACTAAAAAAAAAAATCTCCTAAAAACTCTTGAGATGTTAAAAAACCCCAGTCTAACAGTTTTTGTGCTTCTGAAAACCTGTGTGTATCAAAGTTTGGTGACTATTTTGAAAATGTATACTTCAAAAAAATCATAGAATTCTTAGGGATCAGAAGGGACCTCGAAAGATCATCTAGTCCACTCCCCCTGCCACATCTAGTGCCCCTCCCCCTTCCCTAGACCAAGTCACTGAACAGAACATTATGGATTGGAAGCGACATCTAAAGATCATCCACAATCCCTCTGCTGTAGCGGGATCACTCAGACCAGTCCAGGCAGGTTTCAAACGTCTACAGAGAAGGAGACTCCACAACCTCCCTGGGCAGCCCCCTCCAGTGCCTCGTCACCCTCACTGGGAGGAAGTTCTAGAATCAGTCAGGGTTGGAAGTGTAAACATTCATTATGTGTTTTCCTCATATTTAGGCCAGACATCACAAATACAGAAGTTTTACTGCTGTGATGGGAAGATACTATGCCCTGGCGAATTTCTTGGGTTGTATTGTGTGAGATTTGTTACAGAATTTTAATCAGCAATGGTGGTCACTATAGGTCTGCGGTGATGCTTAACCATCTTGCACTTTTTGTTTGCTTCTGTATCTTTAAACATGCCTCTGGTGTGGGCAAGCAGACAAATCAATTATCTAAAAGTGTCTCAGAAGCTTCTTTCAAGAAAAATGAGTAACAAACACTAATAAGTTTTTGCAAGTGACAGTAAATGCAAATCACTGCAGGAGGCTTTCAAGTACGAAGATGATGGATGACAAATGTGTTACCCGAAAAAATTAGTATGCAATGTAAGCTTTAACTTTTCGGAAATATTGTTGAAAGAATCTATCTCATAAAAAACGCTTCACATTGCCATCTGAAAACTAGAACAAAGTGACTCTTCTGGTTTCTAGAATAAAATATAACTGAAATATGTGCTGTGAAGTTATGAGCACATCTAAAAGATTTAATTAAAGCTCTCAGAAATAAAGAAAAGAGCTATCGACACAGAAACTGTCATGAGGAGTTATCCGCTGAAAAATCTTTTAAGAATTGGAAAATGCACAGCTGACTACAGAAAATGTTTCAAAACTGTTACTGAAAACCATGAGCTAAGCTGGGCCATGATACACATTTACAATGTTCAGCATAAGGTCAACTGCTTACTGTGATAAATTCAAAAAGTTGAAATTAGAAATTATTAGTGAAAGTGTCTTTCAGTATTTTTATGCAAGCAGTGTGGATCTTTAACAATTTTTTCCATAACATTTGATTTCAAGACTTTCATGTTTAGTACCACCAGTAAAGCTCTTGGCTGTTTAATTCCCAAGCACTATTTCTATTAATATTTGGACAAATCGTGTTTGTGTTCAGTGACAGAACAATTTCGGGAAAGATCAACGATACATTTTAAACACTCCACCTTTTTATGAGTCCTATATTTAACAACATCATCCACTACTTTGTGTTAGCTTTCGGAACAGTGTAATGGTTTTTTCCTCCTTATAATTATTGAATGAAAACTCATTGAAAACATGGGTTACTACCATCAATAAAAAGCTTAAGAAAAAACCCAAATAAATCACACATTAAATCTAAATTTTTTTGTTGCCTTAAAAAATGTTAGAAATTTTACCAAATACTTTCTCCCCTAGAGGCTTAATTTTTAAAAAAAAACAAAGTGAAAGACAATGGATGCATCTTGTTCACGGACTCATTATGTTTTTCCATTTGGATCATTTACAGAGCGATACTGTATATAATAAATATAACATAAAAAATACCCCCGTACACTGAAATTATTCAGCTTCTAGAGGCAGTGTGGGTGTTGCTGTGGGCATTGGTGCATCATCAGGCACAATGAAAAAGAGAAAACAGACTCAGATTATTAGATTACTAAATCTTTTTTTCTAATATAGAAAGTTACTGCTGTGCTGACATTAAATCCCTGGCATGAACATTTTGCAGCTTTTGAAGTTTTAAAGAAACCAATGAAAACTTCATGTAAGATGGACTAAGCACAGAGAAGCAGGCTGTAATTTCAACAGATCCTTGATCGAAGATTGTAGTTTGGTTTCCAATGGAATAGAGAGGGCAAATACAATTATAAAGAGCATGGAAACTGTTATGTTCCTATAAATGCTCATAAATAATCCATCCATCTTCTCCTCTGCGTAGATTTCACTAAGCATCAGAAAACAAAAAATTAGTCATAAGGAGACTATTGTTCAGAGATTGTATGCATATGGACAACAGTCAAATGTCTTATGAGAGGCTTGCTCAAATTTAGCCTCATTTTTCAATTTTAGAAGTATCAAGTAATGTTTCTACAAGTGTATTTCTCATTTTGAGGGAGCTATAGGCAACAGTATGCAAAAAATGGCAACTTAGATCACACACTTCCTAATCAAATAGAAAGAATATAAAAATAAGTTAAAAGGAGCAAAATTTATAACTTCCTTTCCTTAGTAGACTTCTTAATTAAATTAAGGACTTGGGGAAATGTGTTTTTTCAGCTGTATCTGACAGATCATTCCTCACAAACACTACAAATGAAAACAAGTTATTCAAGTTCTTAATAAATGTCATGAGATAAATTCATTGCTGGTGTCAATTTAGAAAACATTCAATTTTGAGGATAAAGAATAAAGAAAATATACTGAATTATGAATTTTTATTTTTCAGAAGACTGATTCTAAAGCTATGGAGAAACAGTATTTGCATTTCCTTGTTTTCCAAAAGTTAATGGCTCCAGGATGCTGTACAGTTTCTCCTCTGCCCGGGATTTCCTGGAATTTTTTTATCTGGTAGAATAAGTACACAAAACCTTGTCTTTAAAAACCTGTTATATATCACTGCTATACAGCCACTTGTAATATCATAAATGCACACGCATATCCATGCAAACTAATAGATTGATCAGATAGACTACATAGATGTTAAATAGCATTTCAAGGCACTTAATATCACAGTGTCAATGGGGTCAGATGTAATTCTTGACATGGTTTGCTAAGAGGTATAAATCCTTCCACAGAGCCAACTCTTAAATTAACTTTCAATTTTGAATTTGATACAAGCATAAAACTCGGGGAACTTTGCTGAACTTACAGTGTATCAAGTTTTAGCTATAATTTACTGCTCCTCAAGAAGATAACATTGTAGAATGGACAACAAACAGATTTTACACCTTGTGCTTAATCAGTTCCAAATCTCACATATCAAGTCTCATTTCCTGAACAGCAGGTTCTGCTTAAATACATTATTTTTAGCAGAAAGAATTAGATTATTTCAATATTTATTCTATCAAGACATTGCTTACTGCTGTTGGTAAGTTAATCAACTATATAATTTTAACTAACCTTTTTTCATTCTCCTATGTGTGTAAACATGATTAAATGCTCCTTGAAAGCTTTTATCCATCAAACAAAAAACCTGGAAAAGAAACCAATTCAGAGCAACTAATATCTAAATATCAGCTGAATATCAAGTTTGAACACTATTAGGGAACAAATTTATCCATGAAGAAGGTTAAACTAGATCAGATAGAATTATGGCACCTGTAAGTGTTTGACTAATTTATTTTTCATATAATATGAAACCCTTATTCTCAGATGCCAAATTTCAATTCAAGAAATATAACTTTTATCTATTATTTTCAAATTATTCTTCCACCAAGGAAGAACAGTTCTTCACTGCAGAACTGTTCTTTCACTATAGAACTGCATTTCACTGGAAAGCTGATTGATAAAACCACAGCCTGGAAGTTAAGAGGTCCCTTAACATTGAAAAAACTCATTTATTTTAGTTCTTGCAATCTCATATAATAAAAAGTTTATTTTCTTCCCTAGAGATGGAAATATTGATCAACTTAATTAGATAGTCACAGTGAAAAGTTAAGTCCACCTTCTCCTCCTTCGGTATGGTGAAGTGCTAGAGAACTGCAAAAAAAGTGAGAAATTCAAATGGTGGAGGAAATAAATAATGTAAAAGTCAGACTTATGTCTGGGCTTATATTTTGAAGATAGAATCGTGTGCCTTATAAGAGTCTGATCCAAACGTTCTGAAGGTTTGTTATGTGTCTTATAAGAGTCTGATCCATCAAAAGTTCTGAAGGTTTGCATCTTCTGCTGTCTACAAGCTGTTTGTGTGTGGTACACACACACACAGAGCAGAGCTTGTCAGCATTAGGTGGTACAGTTTCACTGATGTCCTAAAGGGACAAAATCCAGTGTAAAAATCTCTTTTGTTATGAGGAGGTCCTTCTCTAATCTCGTAAGCACAAAATTAATCCTGTACTCCTTGCACTGCTGTATTTGTCAGTAATTTCAGGTAGCTGCACGTTCCTTCATGGCCTCCCTTATTCACACACAATAAAAGAATGGCTGCGGCTGACATTGGTAAATGCTGAGATACAATAACCAGCATCAAGCTGTCTTCTCTAACCTCTATTGGGCATCTCTAAAGTTTTGCTAGCATTTCCAGAAATTCCTCCAACAATACTTTGCCATTCCTAATTTTGACCTGTCTGCCAGTCTGTCAGTGTAAGAAGCAGGTTGTTGTTTTGGTTTGTTGGTATCTTTTTCTTTGTTTACTTCTATAAAAGTATTTGAAGTTTATTTGTTCAGCTGGGGACTTCCATACATTGTGAGAAAAGCAATGTCCGCATGAACAAGCCTTTTATGTTTACTATGATTGACTAGTGGACAGTAAACTTAGCATGAGTCAGCAATGTGCCCAGGTGGCCAAGAGGGCTAATGGCATCCTGGCCTGTATCAGGAATAGTGTGGCCAAGCAGGGAAAGGGAGGTTATCCTCCCCCTGTATTTGGCACTGGTTAGACCGCACCTGGGGTAGTGTGTTCAATTCTGGGCCTCTCAGTTTAGGAAGGATGTCGAGGTTCTAAAATGAGTTCAGAGAAGAGCAACTAGAATGGTAAAAGGGCTGGAAAGTAAGCCCTACGAGGAGAGTCTGATGGAGTTGGGTCTGTTCAGCCTGGAAAAAGAGGACGCTCAGGAGTGACCTTATCACTGTCTATAACTACCTAAAATGTAGTTGTAGTCAGGTGGGGATTGGTCTTTTCTCCCTGGACACTGGAGACAGGACAAGGGGTCACAGTCTCAAGCTCCATTGGGGAAGGTTTAGACTTGACATTAGGAAGAGTTTTTTTACTGAAAAAGTGATCAGATTTTGGAACAGGCTGCCCACGGAGGTGGTCCAGTCACCATCTCTGGAGATGTTCAAGATTAGGCTGGATGAAGTGCTGAGTGGCATGATCTAGATGTTAGATTTACTTGGTTTGACTGGATGATCTTTAAGGGCTTTTCCAGCCTCATCATTACTGTGATACTATATAGGTAACCAAGGCTGGGAAAGAGATCTGATGCTGACCACGGAGAACAACTTGCTCATTAGTCTCTAATGTGTTAGACAATAATTAATAGAGAAATAGTTTTAGGATAATTGCAATAGAGGGATTACAGTCAATACAGACCAGTAGCAAATTAACTGTGCTAAACGGCATAATGTCAGAAGCAGTGGATAAGCTTGGCTTTTCCTTTTACTAGAATGAGAAAATTAATTTTCCCTCACTTCCTTTCCTTCCCCATACCAAAGGGGGTGGAGGTGGACTTAATTTTCCACTATTGCTGTCTGATTAAACTGACCGGTATCTACTGAAGAAAATCGACATTTTATTACATTGGATTGCAAGAAGAAAGGTTTTTCTGTCTCTATCTTCAAACTGGAACTTGGAGCAGGTGTGGACACACTTTTCCTGCAACAGATGACACCAGTCTGCCTGTAAATTAACAAAACTAACTCTGCACCTTGCAATTCCATCTTTGTGCCTCTGTACAGAATTTTTATCTCTGCTACAGATTATGAAGGATTGACTTTATCAGTAAAGTAAAGCACAGCTCCAAAACAGAAATCAGCTAGGATTGGTGTAGCATACAACCAGAAAAGTCTTACTTCAAAACACTGACCTCAGGGGACATACAGAGAGATTTCTAAGTAATGTGCCAGTTGGGCTGTAAATTTCTTGGCTACAGTCTAATGATGCATATGGTCTGAACAGTAATTTTTTTTTCTTCACTCATTCGTTTGAAACTAGCAGAACCTCGAGATAAGTAAAACAAACTGCATCAAAAGGTAAAAATCAGGGACTTTAATGAATGAAGAAAGCAGTAAGATTCTCCCTGGAACAGGTTAAGGCTCCTTGGTACTCTATCACAGCAGGAGTCAGCCTAGATGTATGAAAAGGGGATAGGAGATACAGACCTACTGGTTACGCTGTTTTGCATGAACTGTTTAATCAATTTGCCTTTGGCCATAGAGCAGATGTGCAGTCTGAGAAAAATCTATTAGAATATATCAAGAAGATGGCCCAATTGAACACTGTGCTCATCTAATTGCAGTGCCAGCACTGCAAGGTGAGAATAAGGTGTATCCCAGGAAAAGCAGTACTGTTGCCAGATGCAGTAACCAACTTTAGAGCCCCACACAGATGGCTCTTTGGAAATAAACACTTACATGCTGCCATACCTTTGCTTCTGGGTCTGGAAGGCCCAGCATGAGACCCAGCTGAGCAGAGTGAGATGCTATGGAGAGCAAGAGTTCACACTGTAGGGATTGTCTAGACCACAAGTAACCACGTAAAAAACTAATTGTGAAGGAAAGGTGAAATTGTGTTTACAAGAAATTAATCATTAATTTGAAAACATAGAAATGCCATTAAAAAAAAAAAAGGTAAATACTTGGAAAGCCAACCTCAACTGTACAAGTAACTCATATTTGCACAGTGAATGACAAGAGAAGACAACCCTTTACTTTGTATAGTACACAAGAAGTATCCAGTAATGCTTCCTGCTAGCAATAATAATTACGTATGAGCTAGTCTATTCTTTGTTGTTCTCTGTTTCTGCTATTCTCATAGCTACTCAAAAACCTGCAAAAGACAATGAGATGAGTTATTTTTCTCAGGGAATATGATATGATGGATTTCAATTTAATTACTTAACCTCTCAATCTAGTTACAATTAGAGCTGTTATATCTGTGTAGAAAAAACAAAAATTAATTATGTCTTATTAAGTGTAATTAGGAGTTGATTAATTAAAGAAACCCTTAATACTAATGACTTTCTTTTCAGCAGGTTTTGCACTTCAGTACACTGTTGATTTGGAATATTGATACTTTAGGTTTTACCAATATATTGCCTTGAAGACTTGGATAGTTCATGTCACAATTACAGGAATACAAAAACGTTCTGATAATTTGAAGAGAAATATTGTTGGAAAACTACTAACAGTGTGATGGCCAAGAATCATTAACAATCTGGTGCTTATTTTTGAACAGGTGTACAATTTAATTATCAAAGCCAATGGGCAATATTAATGCCAATTTCAGAGAAGCAAAACACTGCTGGAGGTTCTGAGCCAACGAGCAAATAAATATCTCATTTCAGTCAGACAATCTAGGATAATCAGGAGTAGTCAACAGTGCTGTGGAAAATACTGCAGGCAAGAAATAAAAGTGCTTTACTTTAATTCTCTGTAGTAAAAATAAGTAGCACTTGTCATACTGACATGCTCCTGCCAGAGTATTTTGTCCTTCATTAGCCCCGAGATAATTCCAGATCTCATGCAAAATTACAAGGGGCAAGTTCTAAATACACAAGGCACACATGAGTACTACATGCTATTATTTGGATTGCTTTCCTTTTTTAAATTTACTTGTCTTAAGTGACAAGCTTTTAAAAGTTTTGGCTTCAAACAATGTGTCCAAGAAAAAAGATGAGTCAAGAAGACACAATTTCCATAGTTTCTTAGAAAACCAAAACACTTCAAGATTACAGGAACAAAATATCTTTTACTTGTGAACTCCATTAGTGTTTTGAACGCTCTTATGTCATACAGATACCCATTTTTAATTAATTTAAAAAGAATTACAGTAGATTTGCATTAGTACTCTTAGATATTATTCATACTGAAAAGTACACTCTTTGGTAATACTAAAAGGTGAATAACCAGATTAAACTACTTCCTCAAATATTCAGGTCTTATTCTAACAGATTCTTTCATCCTAAATTTTTAAGAATATCTAACATTTCTAAATTACATTATTCATAAAGTCAAATATTTTTCAACATTTTTGTAACCAATTGAAAAAGCAGCTCCCCTAGTCAAACCCGTGATTTTGTTCAGAGCACATTTTCTTAGCTTTCTATTCACATTCATGACATAGACCTAAATTTTCATCTAATAATTCTGAAATAAAATGCTTTTCTTGAGCTTTAATTGGTCAGTGTTTTATACTTGAAATTTCAGTGTTTTATACTTTAAAGTGTCACTGCTGTTTTGGGGATCTCATGGCAGGATTTGTTCCTTTTGCCAGACCATGATATTTATATAGTCAGGTCAAAAAAAATCGCAAGAAAATTGAACTTAGATGAAAAGAAAATAAATTGGAAATATTTTTTTTCCTTTTGACATTTCTGCTTTACATAAAATAGAAATCCCATGGCCTTTATGGACAAGACATATTACACTTATAGGATAGAGGCAAGGTATAATAAGTTTAAATAACTGACTGTTCCAACCACTCTGCGTAGGTCAGTGTTCTGTGGTCTGTGTGAGCTCTAAATAAACAGGAATAACTCAGCCGTGTTAGATGCTCAGTGATTTACAATCTGGTTCTCCGGCTGCTGAAAAAAGCAGTATTGAAGCTGGTGACCCATGGTATTAAAAAAAATTATACAATGAAAAGAGGCAAAGAGACAGAGAGAGAGAGGGGAGAAGAAAAGAAGGGCATGGGGAGAGAGCATAACAGCTGGGAAGAGAGCAAGAGAGCCTGAGAGGCAGGAATCTGCTAACAGTACTTATATTTTAACCACTTTCCATTTTCATGTTCTTGTCCTGGTCTGGCAAAACTGGAATTTGTCAGCTTACGGGACACAGAAAAACATAATTTTCCCCTAAATCTTTGGCCAAGGCAGCTCTGTGACTCTGAAGTTATACAGCTGATGTTAAACGTACGGCATCATTACTATAATTATTTTTTTAAATTACAAATATTTTGAAGAGTTTTTTGGCAGATACTTGTTTTTACATGTTTTCACATGATTGTACAGTGATCAATTACAAAATATTATTTCTATGAACTACTTTTCCTCCAAAATGGTCTCAGAAACTACATCAGGGGACAGCTATCAAGTTAAGGACCAAATGATTTTTCTAAGTCTGTAAAGGGTCTTATTATCTCCAAGTGCTTTGCAAATTTTCCTGCATCATTGAAAAGTAGTTTGCAGTAGTTAATTAATGAAGTGCACCAGTATGTTCCTTACCTAAGAAAAGGTTCTGATTCAAATCATGGAGAGAAAAAGAAACCTTCTAGAGAAACTTTGAGTGTTTTGTTTATAGAAAGCGAGGAACAAACAGAAAAGAGTACAGGTATGTTGCAAGAAAAAAAAAAGCCGTAACCCAAATACAGATCTGAAGCACACTTTGGTCTATTTCCATGCCACATGAAATGCAGAACTGAGGCTGAAGAGAGTGCACCTTTATTCTAGCCAGGCAAGCACATACAAATGGAATGGAGTAACAGTAAACAGGAAAAATATTACTGTAATAATCATAGAATCATTAGGGATCAGAAGGGACCTCGAAAGATCATCTAGTCCAATCCCCCTGCCACAGCAGGATCACCTAGACCAAGTTGCACAGGAACACATCCAGGTGGGTCTTGAATATCTCCAGAGAAGGAGACTCCACAACCCCCCCCAGGCAGCTTGTTCCAATGCTCCATCACCCTCACTGTGAACAAATTCCTTCTGATATTTATACAGAACCTCCTCTGTTCCAGCTTGCACCCATTGCCTCTTGTCCTATCACAGATGAACTTGAGAACCTGGCTCCATCCTCCTGACACCCACCATTCGTATATTTATAGACACCCCTCAGCCTCATCTTCTCCAAACTCATGACATCCAGCTTCCTCAGCCTTTCCTCACAGGGGAGCTGTTCTATTTCCTTCATCATCTTCGTTGCTCTATGCCGGACTACCTCCAGCAGCTCTGTGTCCTTCTTGAATTGAGGAGGCCAGAACTGGACACAATATCCAGATGCGGTCTCACTAGTACAGAGTAGATTGGGAGAAGAAAATCCCTTGATCTGCTAACT
>VZRI01004686.1:582462-640319 GCA_013397515.1 Upupa epops
TCTAGCCTGTCCAGGTCTTGCTGAATGGCAGCACAGACTGCTGAGGTGTCAACGACATCACCCAACTTTGTGTCATCAGCAAACTTTCTGACAGTGCACCCTAATTCCTCATCCAAGTCATTAATGAATAGATTGAAGAGGACCGGTCTCAGTACTGATCCTCTGGGGACCCCAGTAGATACACGCCTCCAACTAGACTCTGTCCCTTTAACCACTACTCTCTGGCTTCTATCCTGCAGCCAGTTCACAATCTACCTCACTACCCAATCGTGCAGTTCACACGCCTCAGTTTGGTTTTGAGGATGCTATGTGAGACTGTGTCAATAATATTATATCAAGGTGACAATGAAAGCTAGACTTTTGTTCTATCATGACCACTTGGTTTACATGAAGGAAGGCAGAGAATGGCTGTGTCACAAACTAATAGTTCTTGAGAATATTTAGTATTATATGTACATCCATCACTCGCTCATATATTCATCTCACTTCATATTCTTTATTGAATGTTATTGATATAAAGACACAGGAGATAAATTACTTTCAGAAAACACTTGGAGAAGGCTTAAGGTTTCACAGGATCCATTTTGATGGCTATTTCAAAGTCTGACATGGGTCTAGGTTTTTAAGGAATTGTGAAGTGTCAACCCAACTTTGCTCTCATATTTCAGAATATTCTCTTGAATTGCTGAGCTACTAAGAAAAACACAGGTTAAGAAAGCACACTGAGTGGCTCTTAAACTTAGGCTACTGTTGTGTCAGTAGTTGTTCTTTATACATGGCTTGGCTTTATAAAAAAACATATATGGATAAATGAGCCTGTTTAATTATTGCTTGTTTTTTGTTTTTATGAAAATATAAAGACTACAGCCAGTAAGGGTAAGAATGCTGAGTTCAACAAAAATTTGATGTCAAAACATCAAACTTAAATTTTTCTACCCATCTTCTTCATTATTAATATTTATATTAGATTAAAAGCCAAAAGATTGGTGAGCGTAATACGTCTCTAATGTTTGGCGACAATAGAGATGAGGCAAATAGCATGCACGTTCAGTTTTTTTAAGGTCAAACAACACAACACGTGATAAAACATTTTCCTATGATTTGTTGCAAATATATTTCCACAGCACCAGAAACAAAAAGAGTTGGGTTTTTGTTGTTGTTCTTGGTTTTACAAAAAACCCAGAGCAATACTGAAAACAGAAATCCAGCACCCCAGCTTTTCCAAGAACATTTAGCTCTGAAGAAGGCAATCTCAACAATAATAACTTAATCAGAGAGTCTGGCAGTTTACTAAGTAAACATTGCTATTAGAGTAGAATAAAGGAAAAAACCAACAACTCAAAGCCCAGCCTTCTCACTCAGCAGGCTGAGTGGTGTCACTCCTGACAGTAATTACACGGTGCTCTGCTACATACAGAGCATAATTTTATGTTTAGCTGATATTTGTATATTACAAAAAAGCCAACCCAGCAGCCATGGTTTTGAGTCATACATTTTAATCATTGTTTACTGCAAGCATTTGCAGCTCATATTAATTTGCAGGCCATATTAATTTTAAAGAAATGCATAAACATTACACTCCTAGTCATCAAACTGTTAATTAAGAAACAAACAAAAAAGCCCACCCAAAGAAAAAACCCCAAAAGACTCAATGATGTAACTTCATGTATGTAGAATTTATTGGTTTTTGTGTTTGTGCAGTGCTCATGGTTTGGTGATGACCAAACCATGTTAAAGATTCTCATTCAGAAGCTTATACAGCACAGAATCACAAGGATCCAAGCCAATGTTAACTGAAAACTCAAGAAGCATAACTGATATTGCAAGCCACAGAAGGCTGCCTGCTGCCCACCCTCTGAGAGCCTGTATTAAGCCAACACAATGTTAGAGTCTAAGCAAGCTACAAATTTGATTGTTCACACTGAGAATTACACCTTTATGAAATACTCCCATGGATTTTTCTCAGTGTGTCCAAGCAGTTCCTTAAATATTGCAACTGAGAATCTCTCAACATGACTAGGAAAATCATTGCTACACTCTGGTGTGACTTCTGGGCTTCTCTTATGTTAAAAAAAAAAAGAAAAAAAAAGAACAATCCCCCTGTAAAACAGAACTGTAGGTACATTTCCTTCAAACTGCAGTAGTGCAGGTTTAGACTAGACATTAGGAAAAATTTTTCACAGAAAGAGTAGTCAAATAATTGAATAGGTTGCCCAGGCTGGTGGTTGAGTCACCATCCCTGGATGTGCTTAAAGGTCATTTAGATGTGAACTGTGTAGGGTAGTGTTGATGGTTGGACTCTACAACCCCAAGGGTCTTTTCCAACCTGAATGATTCTAAGATTCTATGATTCTTGTTGGTGCTTTGAGAGTTGAACATATTTAGCTTTTGGAAAAGAATGAAAACAATGAGAAGGTAAACATATGTTATAGGAAGTACCTTATCAAGTGAATTACATATTAATCTCATATCATATTCTATTTTACAACATAGGAAAAGCATTACATAGAGATGTGTTGATGAATGTTATGTCTTTTGATAACAAAATCTGGAGAGTCACTAAGAACACCTAGTGATTCTGAAAAGTTCACGTAACAAACTGATGTAACTTGCAACACAGGCCATACAGAATATGGAGTACATGTTGTACTTTGAGTACAGTAAGTAAGAATGCCTTGAAGCTATACAAGAACGCTTTCCTTCATATCCTAGTTTCCTACAGATGACTGGACAGAAAACATTGACTTGTTTTTCTGTTCAGAAACTGGAAGGCTCGGAAGAGAAATGGTTTCTTGCCTATATATTCATCAAGAGAAAAAAAAAGCTGGTAGATTTGACTATTCAAATTATTTGGAAGTACTTGATTAGTAAGTATTTCCAAATGCAATTTGCTGCTTGTTTACATCTCAGATGAGCATGTTCAGCATTACCTTCATAACGGCTAAAATGAAGGATTCAAAATGACCTGCTGTATGAAAAGATAAAAATAATTCACTAAGGTTACAGACTAGCAGAGTATGTGTTTCTGGTTTTTAATTGTCACCACAGTACCTCTAAAAAATCATGCTTATAGTTAATTTATAAATTACTGCCAAGTAAAATCAAATGGTATTCAGGGAAGTGTCAGTACAAGGAAAAAAATATCTGTTTATTTATTCAATTAATTTGCTGCCAAGTAACTCCACTGAAATAATTTTTAAAACAAACATCTACTGTTTTGTGATTCCAAAATATGACCAATAGCTCTAGAAATGAGCATTTTCTTTCACATCAAAAATATGATTACAATTATTATTTGCAAAATAGGAGATGTTCTCTACTTTAATGCTCACACTGAATATGATTTGTCAGGCAGGAAAGGCTACCACAGAACAGAGGCTGCAGAAATGCACTGAAGTAGGGGCTTCACTATTTGTTTTTGTTTTGTGCTGAAACAGTGAATTGCTAATCTGAGTAAAGCAAGGCAGGAACACAAACCATAGTCTGCTAATGGGGATGCTTATAACTGAGATATTATAAGGTGACAGGCCCACATAGCAAAATTTGGTGTATGATAATAATATAAAGGAAACAGATAGTTTAAGAACATGACTTACTCATAACTGAAAATAATTAAGAACAAAATTCCAGTGAAAATCTTGTTTCTACATAGGTTTGTAAAAGTATAACTCCTATTTGACTAATAATGTGGGTCTGATCCGCAGGAATCTAGCATACAGGAGTTCACTGTGTCTAGTGACCCTGTCTGAGGCTGTCATTAATAGATTAAATATTACAGTCACTATTATTTAACTGAAATGCTGTATTTAATCATATCTACATTAACTCTGTTCATAAGACTTTTTGATTTATAGTGTTAATTTCCACCCTTGTCCCAACAGTTTTCTAAAGGACTTAGTCTTGGGTTAGTTTTGTGTGAAAGTCAAATTCTTGCTTTCTCTGCTCTTTGCACTTCTGAGCTTCATTTTTAATTTTAATTTTGACATGAATAGTTTCTCAGTACTTTTAGCTATGAATCATTACAATAAAATACAACATGGTGAAGAACTGGTTATTATAACTTCCATTATAAATTCAAGGTGGAGGTTCCTTCATCAATCTTTGCTTCAGTTCACATAGAGGAACCACAGGTTTCACAGTAGTGGTCACTCTAATTAGAGGGTCATAAGAGCAAGGAAAATGAAAAAAAGAAGAAAGGGTTTCTCAACTAGAAAGCTGGTCACAATGTGAGGAAAAAAGTGATTCTGTTTCATAAAAAATTAAATAGGAACCTAATAATAATAGTAGAAACCTACAGAAACATCTGAAAAAGGTCATTGAACATATTTCTTTGTATGTTGCTTACTTTACAAGGCAAGTGCTTCCATACTCAATTTCCCTGCTAGGAAACTATTAGTTAGCAACCCTACGCAGTGACACAACTAGCACTGTGGGGTTAAATCTATTTTTACTTTCACCCTCCAGGAAGCATAATTGGAGGGTACTGGAAAAAGATTGTAGATTTTCCTTCATAGTCTTTCAACTTTCTCCATTTCGCGAGTACAAACATTCAATCTTAATTATTTAGATGACTGCCTGTGTTATAAATTAGAAATGCCAAAGCAAAGTAAGGTTATCAAGCTATAAATATGATAGCAGCATTGAAATATCTAGCTGGATGTAAAAATCTGGATGCCAGGTCTTTTGGTAAGGTCTGTTGTGAAAATTCGTATTCCTGCCTGGAAACAATATTCAGAACAGTACTAATTTGTTGTTTTCATAGGCCTTGAAGTACCACATACTCTAATCTTCATCTTCAGTGTGAGCTCCTATTGGACTGCAAATTTCAGATGGGGCTATGCACAAGCTCAGCCAATTTCTGACTAGACAGAGGAAAACACAGATTAACATCTCCACTTTTATTTCACTAGGTTCTCTTTCTCAGTAAGAATACCATCAGCCCATTTCATGCCATTTCTTTAAGTTCTATGTAGCCCCTCTTTGGGCTATTCATTGCTCATTAAGTAGAGCAAGACTTCCATGAATCTTTTGCCAGAAGACTCCTTAGTAGCCATGTGACCTCAGTTAGTCTTATTCTGTCCATCTACCATCTTTCTATAGAAAAATTATTAAATAAACAGAAGTCCAAGTTTTTAACCAAGAGAACAAGAGATTTGTGCATTTGTTGTGCAGCATAAGAATCAAGGAAATAAGATTTCTGGAAATCTTTTGAATTCTCAGTTCAAGAAAGTGCTTGAAATCTGGCCTTGCTAAACTCACCCACTTGAGAAAACCAGAATTTTTAAAAACTGACATTTCCCCATTAATTTGTATCTACTCATTGTGGTTCATGAACCACAATATAACCAGAAGAATTCTTCATACACAGAATGTCTGTATGCAAACAGGACCTTTTGGTACCATACTTTGGTTCTGTGGAATATGGGGAACACACTTTAATTTCACTTTTTGCTCTTATTAAATACTCCTACTATCAATATTCAGTTATTTTGCTTCCTTCACTAATAGCACAGAACTACAGAGAGTTAATTACTCATGTTAATAAAAGATGACTGTTCCCTAAAAAGATAATTATTAAGCAGAAAATTGCATCTTATCAGCAAAATACAACCTTTTCCTCATGATTATTTTTTTAAAAAAAACCTGCTTTGTTTCTGTAATCGATTGATTCTACTTTTTTCATGTTTTCCTTTTATTTATCCTAAAATTGGACAAGCATAATTTTTCCAATCTACACCTTATGGTTTATTAAGAATCTTTAATAGAAATAGCATTTTTACTCATTAGTTCTGTGTACTTATTGAACATTTGACTTCAGCTTTCTGAAAGCAGCTGAACTGACTTAAATTACCAGTTCAGGGTATGTATTAAGTGGACATTTTTCATCTCTTCGATTTACTGAAATGCTCAGCACGAGAGCAATCTTTACTTATTCTGATGAATATTTTCTGGAATTAGGAAGGATCAGCACTTTAATAATGTAAATTTAAACACCTGCCCCCCCCAAAAAAAAAATAGCCGAGTGTTTTCTCATCACTTATGTTTACACACTTCTTTACATGTGGATTTTCTAAATTGAGGTAGAAGACAAAAATTCCTTTGACAGTAAATTAACTCCTAAGCAGAACGGTTGCTCCAGGCACATCTGTTTTGTCCATCATTCGTCTTATCAAAACCCTTGCAGTCAGATTAAGAATTGTGGATAAACTAAGAATAGTTCAAGTAAATTTTAGACTTGTATGAAACTGCAAAATATTACCAAGTAAAGTATATTTCATAGCACATTGCCAATCTTTTTTCTTTATATATTTCTTAGATTCTTCTATATTCCGAGACTGGGTGGAAGGCAGGAAAAAGAGAAAGCTAAAATATAAACCAGAGTTCATAATTATATTGAGTATGTGCCCTTGCCTTCTCACATCAATTTTAAGAAGGGACTTTTAGAAATATAATCTTATCATCTTAATACTATTTATCTGGTTTGTTCGCTTTTTTCAGTGATTACTCTGTTCTACGTTTTCTGTAGGAGTATCTATATGACCCTGCTGACTGTGGCACAAACAAAACACAAGAACACTTTGCTATAAAAAGCAAACTAAGATACAAAATTCAAAATATTGCTAGTTCAGGAATATTTAGGAAGTGGCTATATTTGCCAAACAGGCAGGCTTATGAAAAGTCTTCCATCCCTAACCTCGTTAGTAATTTGGTTACGCTGACAGAAAAAAATAGACTACAATAGAGAAGTTATGCAGTGTAATTCACTTATTTTGCAATAATAGCAAAAAGCACCATTTAAGCACAGTTTACTACTACAGATTTTTTTTCAAAATGTAATGAAATCAAATAATTTGAAATGGCCAAAATGTGGATTATTCTTCTCCACAAAATAAAACTGAGGGGAAGTTTAGGTTAGAAACTAGGAAAAACTTGTTTATTGGAAGAAGTCTTTGGAACAGGCTGCCCTGGGAGAGGGTTAAATCGCTATCCCTGGACGTGTTGAAAATTCATGTAGATCTGCTGCTTAGGGACAGGGTTTAATGGTGGCCTTGGTACAGTTGGGTTAATGGTTTTAAGCAAAAAAATGTCAGCTAATCCATCAATGGAGTAAATGTAACCTTACACACCTAGCAACAGGTTCTTATAAGAAAAACAATGCTAAATACTACTGATATTAAAATAAATTCCAAGCTCTCAGAAGGCTCCAGTTTATTGGCATTAATCATTTACAGCACACATTCCCTATGGAAACTTTTATGAAATGTTAAATCAGTAATTGAAACTAGTCTTTTCTAATACTGTGTGTTATTAAACCTAAATACAAGCAAGTTGCTAATTTGCTTAGCAGTAAATATTAAGACATCTTACAAACCCATCACAAAGTGAAAGGAAGGTATTTGTACATATAGTACTCCATGACCTCATGAGAAGAGCAGATGGTAGGTGCATACAGATGCTGCTGAAGGCAGACTACTGCTCAGTTTTGGGTCTTGAAGTAAACAATAATCTAATTACTGTCAATGGATTGTCATTGTAATGAGAGTAAACAGTAAAGTAAAACTGAAGCATCATCATATTTGGTAGCAGATGCACGCTCTAATAACAATAAACAATACTAATTATTATATGTAAATTTTGATTGTGTGAAATATGACAAAGTATAAACTGAATTGATAGGATAGCAGCTACAAGAAGTACTTTCTCCTCTTGACAAGCGGACAGCCAAAGATGCCATATGCTGCAAAAAGCACTTAAAAGTACAAACCTCAAAAATGATGCACACAAAGTAAGAGAATCATATAGTCATACTGTAACAGTTTCGAGAGCATAAGAAGGGAAACACAGACTTTAAAAAACAGCAATATGATTATCCACAAGGATAGATCAGCAGAAAATCAAATGCATGACATTATGGAGCAATACATAAGATCACATCATTCTTATGATCATCTTCTCAGCAATTAATTCAGAAAGTCTAACAAATATTTTTCACACTATTCACACAAAATACCATAGTGTTTAAAGGTTTATGCCTTTCCTTTGTCAGCTGAAATTCTAGATAAAAATATTAATCCAATCTTAGTATATGAATAGCCTTCTAGGTCACTAAGGTTATGCAGCTCAATGCCCATTGTTTCTTTTGAAATAGAAATTAATTGATTAGTAAATAATTTCATTTATTGTTAATTAAAAGCAAATAAAACAAATATAAAATATTTTCCATCCACATAGAAGTGTTATAAGCAAAATGGACAACAGAAGAAACAACTCTTTCGCTTGTTCTTCTTTGAATGTTCTGTTGGACTTTCTCCTTTTGTTTGCCACACTTTGACTGGCAGAGGTGACTGGTATAAAAATGTAACTGTTACATCAATATGCTATCAGTGTCCAATTCCCATTTCAAAAATGTCCGTACTTTTGAAAAATGAGTACTGTGTCATTCAGCTCTTCATTTCAGACATCTCAGAAATAGCTCCTCATATTAGTTTTGAATGACGGCTTCTAATGAAGGGCAAACCCATTAAAACAGAATGGTAAATGTTTACCTATTAAATTCGTTTAATCATTTTACAGATGGAACATTTAGTCTTAGACCACAGGGAAAAATGATACAGTAAGCACCCGTTATTTGGACAGCTAAAGAAATTATTTGTGTTTATTTTGACTACAAGGTAATTGTTTTGTTCAGGAAAAAAAAATCTCCAGGGTGCTTATTTTTTGCCCCCTTGAGAGACACATTCATTTTGGCACGCAACAAGAATCTCTACTGACTATACACAAGTTTATACAATGACACTGTATACCCAGACTGTTATCCCAGCTCTAGTCCAGACACATAGCCATCTTGCCCTTTCCCTCAATGATAAAGACTGTTATCTTCCTCCCTGACTGTAACAGAAACAGTATTAGTGCTAATACTATTATATGGTAAAGACTCTTAAGTCTCAGAGTTTCTCTCACTTTACCAAAGCTTATCCTTCATCTTTTATAGCACTCGACTTTGAAATCTATGATTTATACTTAAGTATTTTTAATGAACAGCAGTTGTCATAAATAATAGCAGTGAGAAAAAAATCCCCAATATAAAAATAATTTATATAAATGTTAATGTTTTTGAATATACGAGAAGTAACATTTGATGAAGCATTAAGTAGATGGAAGACAGCAGAAAGATAAAAGTCCCTTTGCTCAAGATTACAACTGACAAGGTTTAAGGAAGCTAAGCTAATAATGCCTTCCTTTGACTAAATCAATGCTACTGTGCTTGTTTAAACTGGGTATGAATTTAGTCATTTCTTTTACCCTTACTCAGTCTTTCAGAATGCTTTATAAAATTATTACCATAGAGGTGATGTAAAGACTAAAATAGCTTGGAAGCAAACCACTTGTTCCCAATAATGTTTTCATCAGTAGTTAGCGTGTTCTTCAGGGCTTAACAAACTGTACTTTGGACAGGGATTGATCTCACATACACACATGGAAAGTTCCAATAAAAGAGGTTGCCTGGAGAAGCTGTCAAGTCCCTGTTGTGGGAAATCAGGTGTGCTCCGAGTGGCTACACATCTCCTCTGCTTTGAGCAGTGTTGTGAGAGATGTTCTCCATTCTTTAGGTCCTTTCTAACCTAAATTGTTCTACGATTCCAAAATGCTACTAAAACCTGACTTGGAACATTTTGGTCTGACTAAATGCAAAATTTTCAATTTGCCTTCTGCTGGAAAAGTGATTGTTAAGCACAATAAATTGTTTGGAAAACACAGTACCTTGAGTGTTGTTTTCATTAGAATAAGATGCTAGCTTCTACAAGAGAGAATCTTAGTTACATTTTGGGAACATTACTATTTTCCCATTAATAAATTACATTCAATACCCTGACTGGAAGAGATATAATTAATTGATGATAAAATAGGAGGAATGTGAATGATTATTTTTTTGCAGTTTATTTACTACTACACAGCTTGTAGGATGAAGATTAAAAACTAAGATTTGAGCCAAGGTTTGTATCACTTGCAATTAACTTGGTTTGAAAAACTCTGATAACATAATTTCATTATCTCAAAGTTACCTGAGTTCTAGATATTCAATTATCGTCCTCAATTTCAGAAGGACAGAAAATTTAAATTTCCAAAGATGAAAAGCATGAATATGAATTTGCTAAGGTAACAGTTATAACTTACTAAAGAGTATTCACATATTCTGTTGTACAAACTGAGTCTGTTTTATATTTCTAATTGTACACTGCAAATTTTACAGTAGCTTTACCTCATAGAAGGGAAAAAAGTGAAATGAAACAGTAAAGGAAAACTGTGATATAAAATACGCAAATGAAGGAAACAGTTCTGTTTCTTGACTAACTCTACAAAGATGCTCAGAAAATGATACTGGTTTCTAGACGGAGTTTTATACAGGAAGGGAGCAAGCTAGAGCAAAGGCAAGAAAAAAGACTGAGAAGAACTAAATTTCTATTATCAGTGCTTTCATTTCCCAGCCTTGAACCAGGATCCTAAAAAGTGTTCTCTGATTCAGCTCCAGGTAGCACATAATTGCTATAAGTGGTTTTGATGTAATTAATTGACTGTTAAAGCCACTAGACTTCTGTGTGCTTAAAAGTGACTAATTAGGCTCTTGAGAAAAAGAAAATATCAATAACCAATACCATTTTATGTAATAACAGCAAAATACAGAAGTTCCAGGAAAGAGAAATGCAATTAAAATATCTAAAAGTGCAGACAAACCTTAGATCAACAGGTTTACGCTGCCAAATCTTGAACTTGCAGTCATAAAGCAGTGTATTGGAAGAGACAAGGCTCAAAGCATTTCCAGCCACTTTATCTTCACAATAGACACAAACAGCAAAAGTAATTTATCAGCATTAAAGCAAAGAGGCTAAAATCCATTTCTTAGAAACACTATTTCCTAACCCAAAGTAAAGAAGAAAACATGAATAATCAAGCTGTGCTGTGCAAAACAAACATGGGACTTGAAATCTTAAATACGTAAGATAAGCATGAGTTGCAGCAGTTTAAAGTCTGTGTGAATCGTTAGGCTGTAAACTGCAAAGCAACATTGGCTTTAAATGCAACAAGCAGGTTTACATGAAACTAATGATCTACAAAACCTGAAGTTGGTGTGAACTATGGCTGAATCTTGGCAAATACAACCACAGTGTTTAATAATCCTAAAGCAGAAATTATTGTTATAAAGGGGGAAGGAGAATTAGTGCATTGACAGATATAACATGTTAAATGGACATCATGAAGAAATAACAATGGTTACTGAAGTCTAAACAGTTCTTCATCTTAAAGTTGTGAAATGGGATGCAAAAGCACCCTGCACTATAGTGAAAAGACTATATAAGTCAATATTATCCTTTTATGTGAAACAAGGCAAACAAGGCATTACAAAAAGGAACCACTTACTATTCCAGAAATTGGAATCATTTGCCTGGAAAGACTTTGGATGCCCTCTCCCTGGAGGTGTTCAAGGACGGGTTGGATGAGGCCCTGAGCAACCAAGTCTGTTTGAGAAGCGTTGCTGCCCACAGCAGGGGGCTGGGGTAGATGATGTCTAAGGTCCCTTCTAAATTAAACTGTTCTATGGTTAGTATATGAAATAGCCTGAAACACATTAATTAGCATTGATTGAGTAAGGCTATTAAATAGGGTAATCTCTCAAACCATGAAGCAATCACAACAAATTAGAGTAACTCCTTACAAACGCAACTTTTAGTTCTGAAGTGTTTTGCTATTTTACCTATAATTGAAAAAAAAAAAAAACCCAGACCATAAACCACTGATGGATTCTTACCTTGAGAAGGAGAGAATATTTTAGTGCCAATTCATAACCCTTAAAGGTTTAGAAAATACATACTGTTTTTAAGGAGGCCTGGAACATAGTCTGTTGCATACATTACAAACAAATTGCTTTGGACTTTAGAACTCAGGTTGTAGAAGACCTATATTCAGTTCCTGTTTTGTCTATAATGGATTTGACCCCCCAGTTTTCACTTAACAGAATTCTTAGTTACAAAATGTATGTCAGAATAAAGTAAGAGCAATAGACTGTGATGAGAACAGTTTGATTCTGTAATGAATAAATTAAAAACCACGGTAAAGAGTAAACAGGAACTTCATGGCTGATGCTACTCATTTAAGAGGACAGATTATTTCATTCTTTCATGAAGAGGACTGTCTCATTATTCTATATCAAATTATTTTACTTCAATATAAACAAACAGAAATAGTTAAGGAATGTCAAGCCTGCTACCTCTAGAATCAGTTATTACTCAACAAGAGGTACTTAGATGTGAGAAGTGACTCCTCAATAAAAAAAATACTAAAATCTCCTGTAGTAGCTAGTTTCAATCTCCTTTAAATTGAACATTAATTTCTTCAGGGAAACATGCTTTCTGCAAATTCTAATTAAAAATAATATATGTATTTCCAATTAATATTTTCAAAATTATTTTCCAATATTCATATTGTTACAGGCATTTTCTGTTATTTAAAAGGACATAATTAGTGTGACACTTGTAATTTTCTTTTCCCCTGTGATTTATTTACAGAACATGCATGAGTTGTCAGTTTTTCTTTAAATTTACAAAAATAATTTTAAATACAAAATGACTTTTTAAAGTCATAGGTAATGTAGGGTTTTTTCAAGGTAGAACACCTCTATTCATCCTCGCAACTTTTGATAAGTATGCTATGCTTCTAAAGCTACTAAATGCTTTTTTTGAATCACTTGCAAGAAAGATACCCCATTTGTATAATCACGTGTAATAAATAATACCAAGTGTAAAACAACAGTGAATATAAATTCAAAATGACAGCAGAAATTCAGATATTTCACTGTGTTGCTGGATAGTTCACAGCAAGTCTACACCCATAAGGTCCTGAAATGTTTTTTCCTCCATGCAATTCTAAAAAAAATATATAAATGCTTTGAAAAATAAAAGATAATGAAATAATGAAAGGAATTTAAAAGGACACTCATTAACCGTATTAGGAAACATAAAATGTTCCTGCTATCAGACTGAATAGTGCTAATGTAAATGCTGCCCCACTGCAACAATTATTTCAAATAATTGTTAGATTTTCAAGAAAGCAATTAAGGTTTAATGTACAACCTGATTATTCATTCATGAGGCTTGATTAAATCTGATTTTTATTTTAATTCCTTTGTGACACAAAGAACTTAGCCAGTAGACCATGGAGTTTTTCTTTATGCACTTTTTTACAGCCAATTAATGCAATAAAGCTGAAAAGGCTTTATTAAAAAGGAATAAATTCCAAACAAATGGAAAACATGATCCCTAACACAATTACAACATGATAGACAAAGAAGTATCTTTCTGATATTTCTGGTGCTTGGATTTCAAAGCCTCTGCATCATAAATCCTTGCCTAGATAGATGTTTGTAACAAGCACTAAACAGAACCCATCACACACAACTAAATACATATTCATTTCCTAGACACACCCATATTCTTTGAAAAGCAAACATACTCCGTTTATATCTGTTTTATTTTATACTAAACTTCAAGACAAAGAAGTTTGAAAGAAATTATTGACACTGTCCTCACTTAAAATAACCAACATCCACATGCAACGGCCTAATGAATGTGCAAAGACTAACTTGTTTGATTAATTCTCAGAATCTCATCTCTTATTACTTTATTTCAGTTCTTTGTTGCCTTTTTAATGAGAGATCATAGTGCAACTCTGATTTGCCATTGCTGTAACACCAACGCGTGACACCATGTCCCCATCTTTCACTAGAAGCTTAATTAGAATTTGACACCAGCTCTAGATCGCTGAAGACAACATCTTATAAAACTTACACTACATTTAATGGCTTTTGTCTGCTAGAATAAGTCAAATGACATTAGCATAGCAATTTCTTTCTTAAAATCTTACCTGAGCATAAGAGTCAGAATTAATATACAAGTTAAACGAAACTGAGAAGTCTGTAGCCTTCAAACATTTCAGTATATAGCATGACTCTGAGGTAGTTCAGGTTATCATGTTCAAACATATAGAGCTGCATTTCCATGAACTTCAGCTATTTTTTACTTGTTTTCAAATTCTACATATATGTTATACATAAAATGCAGAGTGGGAAGTATGAATTAGTCAAAAGTAACTTAGAAAATCATTAATTAGAAGTAAAAGTATTTCTTTACTGAAGCATTTTGTAATTTTATAGATATTTACCTATGGCACCACTTTTTCAACTATCAAAAGAGTAATTTTATCAGTATCTGTCTAAATTATTAAAGTTTTTTCTATAAAATTATTTGACAGCAAGTTACAACACAAAAATATTATACAGGCTAACATACAAACACCATGCATCTTACCATGCTCTGCTCCTAAGAGTGGAAACTTCATGTTTGTCATGCAAACTGAGTGACTCTATTCAAAATACTTCTGTTCATGAAATCACTACTATTTCTGAGTTCTGCCTCCCATACACAACGGCTGTCATTGTAGGAATTTGAGAAAGCAGACTAAACTTGAAGACATTTAATACAGTAAGTGAATGTGAAACATAGCAGTTAGAAATAATTTCATGTTATTTGCTTTAAGATTTTACCCCATTCAAATGGCTGTATGGTCAGGACTTTGAAAGTCAGACTAAAAATATGTGAAGATACAGGGGTAACAATCTACTGTGGGAGTAACCATGCATCATATGTGAACAGTAAATTATAGTGAAGTTCAGAGCTCTCTCACAGGGGCAGCAGCGTGCCAGGCAGTGCTCTCAGGTGTGTTTCATGGACTCTGACCCTGAGCTCAAGGAGGAAAAATATTTTAGTATGCCCATAAAAATACATAACAGTTAGCTATTAAAAAATAGACTAGTTGGCAGAACAGTGCCCTAATGAGAAAATGGGAACAAAAGTGTTTCTGGATGATGTATTATCAGCAACCTTTCTAAAATGAGATAGAGTGCCTGGAGAGATACACAGCCTACTCCCTGACCTCACTGAGGTATGTCATATGAACAGTAGAATCAGTTACCAAAAAAAATGGTTAGCTAATGTTACCATCCTACACGGTGAGTAAAAGTTCTTGGAAAAGTTAGCAAGACAATAATGCATCAAGAATTATTGATAAATGTCCATATCTGGGTTCATATTACAGAGCTGTGTTCTGCATCAGGTCAGTGAAAAGTAAAGCTGGGGTTTGATTTTTTTCATCAAGTGAGCAGAGTTATTAGGAAAGAAGGAATACATAGTTTATTCATACAAAGACACTGAGCTGCTATGCAATTGTCAAATATAATATATGCCACCTATTCTTCCTAGGCTTATTATAAATTCAATATCATAATAGAGTAATATTCTTGAGGTTTGCTTTGTAAATGAGTTACTAATTTACAATGATTAGAAATGTAGTACAAGGTTGAGATTCATTACAGCTAAGTTACACCTAGTTACAGATAAACACAACTCAGATTCAGATGAGACATCTAAAATATTTGTGATCTTTACACCAAACACATCCAGATCAGATTGCTTAAAGGTGTCAAAATTAAGATATTGATATAAATTAAACTTAAAACCTATTGTTTATTGTGAGATTTGCACAAAATGCTTAAAGTTCTGGAAGGGTTTAGTTGGCTTTTTGATTATTATTAATATTTTAAGTAAAATATGTGGATATTTTTGTGGACATTTAGGTAGACAATTGAAACATAGGTCATGAAAATCAGCAATTACTTTTTTAGAGATTATTTTTCTGCTAAGCTTTGAATGACGTGGTGTAGTGAGAAGTGTCCTTATCCATTGCAAGGAGTTTGAACTAGATGATCATGAGGGTCTCTTTGAACTCAAACTATTCTATGCTTTGAGGATTCTCTATCCTTTTTCTTCCCAAGATCACAAATAGGAAATTCAGATTTGGAGCGGCCTCCAACAATAGATTGTAGAGCTGTTCCAAGACAAAATGCATGTTAAATATTTTACAACCCAGCAGGCTTAATTTTTACAGCATTGACTTGGGAAAGTTATTAAACACTTCATATAACTGTAATTATCCCAACCTCAGTGATTTTTACATCCTTCAGGAATATTTATACCCTGAAGTACTAAATTACAACTGAATTTAAATCCCAGCTGCTCTAGATGTTACAGAAGTGTATAATAAGTAGTTCATATTCTAAAAAGACAAGAAATTAAAATGAAGAGACAAAGAAAGGATGCAGAATCTGGAAGAAGTCAGTGATCCAAGACAGAGTCACTGGCAGAGATCAGTGTGTTCCAAAGCCTAATCTAATCAGCCAACAGGTAACTCTGAGCAACAGCATTCGTGTCAACAAAGGAAAAATGGGGCTTCTATTATATACTGAATTCATATTCTCCTGTGCATATACATAACTACACATAAGAAGAAATTGGAAGAATATTCTGCTGAGTACTATTCTTTTCAAATATAACACTATTTCTTTAGACATCACAATGCTTTATCTGAATCTTTCAAAGTCATTCAGCTTAACAGTAACAGGGAACATCTGGACATCAGTGGTCCTTCCCGAGTTTTATTTCTTTCTCTTTTTGTTATCTACCTTTTCATTGCAACAGCAACAACAACAATTATCAATAATAATAAAAATTAAATATTTTTGGTACTGTATTATTTTTCAATTAGTAATTTGTTCTTAGCCCAAGCCATGAGTTTTACTTTTTTTCTCCCAATTTTCTACCCTATCCTACCAGAGACAGGCTGGAGCAGGGAGTGAGCGGCTGGTTGGTGCTTAGTTGCCACCTGGGGTTAAGCCACAATGCACTACAACATGGAACCAATACTTTGCAATACTTGCAAAGACTAGGTAAGAGGAGATAATGAGCACAGCCAAGATCTTCACTGTCTAGAGGCTAAATTGTGAACAACTTGTGCCAATAAAAAGCTACTTCAGTTGATAATGAAATGTAAAATTCTTCCAATTATACTTAACTCTGCTGAAATGGTGTATTTTGACGCTGTGTACTAAGGCTAAGGCAGTCAGAGCCATAAAAACCTTTGTGCATCTTAATGTACTGTGACAATTGATCCTGTAAATTTAAGTACTGTCTATCGGGTCTTCATAATTCTGCTTTACATAACAACATCAGCAGAATTTGTCTCTGATTCTGGCTATTCTTCTGTAACTCAATAACATAATCCAAAAAATTACATGTTGGATTCTAAAGGATAAGATTGTAGAAGGAAAACCAAACCTTACCTTACTAGTTTGTTTTTTCAGTAAACAAAAAAAAAGTTTTACAATGTATAATAATTACATTTATGAAATTTTTACATAGGGTGAATTTCTCTTGTGTTTTTGTATTTTTTAAATGAAAGGCCATTATTAAACTATACAGTAAGTACAGTAATATTAATCTGTAGCAGAAAATAACTGTGAAGAAATAAACTCCTTTTCTCAATTAGATGCACTGAGGGTATTTCACCTTTATGTATTTGCTCAGGTAAAAAGGTATTGTACCTTTCTTTATTGTTGTTCTATAGTTATGTGAAGGACTATTAGCTACAAGTACTGCAAAATAAATAAACAGTTAAAAAGAGATAAAACTTCCTTTTCCAAATAATTTAAATTCAGAGTAACCATGGATACAGAAAACAGCTGGTCATTAAAAGCTCATGGAACTGAACAATTCCAGCAGTAGCCCAAAATTTTATTGCAACCCTGCATTTTCAAACACAATCCCATCTGCTGACATGGATATAGAGGTCTGCTATGTGGTTGGATCCCTTCCAATACCCTCAGATTGTGTCAGAACTACACTCAGACCCCACAAAGATATTAGCCAATTTTAGTTTATGAATTAACACTTTCTTCATTTATTAAACCAATACGTCTTCACCTAACCTATGAAGGTTACACCTCAGAGTCTAGAAGCATATTAAAATTAAAAGTTTACCTGATTGCTTGTGTAACCAGTTCCTGTAACGTGCCTGGCAGCATTGGCATTAAAAGCCTCCCATAGCCAACTGCTCAGCTCTGCTTTATGGCAAATAACTAAAAGGATATTTACAAATGCACTAACTGTTGAATCTTTTTTAATTTATCACATTGCTAATTATCCTCCTTAACAAAGTCGCTTTCATTCAGAATGCTTCATCTTTAGGAGGGTCTATAGCATTCAGACACTGCCAGAGCTGCAAACTACACAAATATATTGTTAAAAAATAAAAGAGCAGCTGTTAATCGTATTGTGTCAAAAGTAACAGCTAAACTACCACCACACAATGCCATTTCCCTGACCTTTCATTGCTACCATTCTTAATATTCACCTCCAGCAAAAACATGCTGGCACATCTATTAAGATGCCCTGACATCACAAGGTGAACACCTGGACTTCATAGAGTTCATGCACAAAAGAAAAACAAACTCAAAACTCTGCGATTAAAGAATTTATAGCCAACAAATTGAATTTAATTCCAAGTGTGATAACACAAAGGACACCAAATTTTGGAGTAAATCGGAAGCTTTATAAAATGTTATTCTATGAGGCCAAGCCAAGGGTATGCAATGAAAGTACAACACAGTAACCTCAATATAGTGACTAGGGGTATTTCCATGCCAGAGCAGGAGAGGCTGCCCAGTTTTAGAGTCAGCAACAACCTGAAAGATGTGCAGATTTGTCTGGACTGATATTTATTCTCACAATAAGCTGAATCACAGAATAATCACAGTTGGAAAGAACCTACTAGATCACCGAGTCCAACTAAACCCACACCAACAGAAAACTTTACTACCTTATCGATGGAAAACCACAAAATAATCCCTTCTATGCCTGCTACTCTAGCCTGTCATGAAGCATCGAGTCTACATGCTTTTTAAATACCTCCAGGGATGGTGACTCAACCACCTCCCCGGGAAGGCAGTTCCAGCGCCTCCCCACTCTTTCTGTAAAGAATTTCTTCCTAAGATCCAATCTAAACCTTCCCTGCCTCAACTTCAGACCACTGACCGTGGTTCTCTCATTAGTCACCGTGGAGCCAGGGGAAATGTTCTGAAGTTTCCTGGAGACAGCTTTTGAACCCTGATAGCTGTTCTTCATGAGGATATTATTCCAGAACATTTTTAATCCCGAAACTTCCTGGAAAATATAATGCTCCTATTACCATATAGAACCATAGATATATTATTATTTAGTATTTCTAACAATCAGCACTCCATATTCAGCCTATGACCTCTTTGAGGCTGCACACAGAGGGATATACTTCTAGAGTGAGAATTTACTACTATTTTTTCTACATGAACTTCCTTTCAATTAATGCTTTCATCTTTATTCACTTTATTTTTTAAAACCAATTACATATTATCAATGCCAAACATCTTTATTTCTCTATAGGTGTAGCATGCATACGCACAGTCCAATTATCTGTTTGTCATGAAAATACATCCCCAGAAGCATGTTGGATCTTTCCTTTTAGCAGCACCACTGTTTGGCAGCACTTTATCTTAACATCATGACATTTAACTCTAAATCCAACATTTTAGGTTTGAAAATCTAATGCAGGAAGGAAAAAGAAAATGCAAAATTAAGTTTCACTATAACTACTGTTGTAAAAAACAAATCAGAGATGCGTGGTGTATTTTTACTCAATCTACCTATTTTAACATCACATTGATTCCCAGCTATTACTGTCATTTATATTCTTTTCAAATGCCTAAACTGAATTTGCAGATTTTCTTTCATTCTTTCTGCTTAGTGAGGCACCGTCGTAGCTTTTGAATCTAATTTTGCAGTACATCAGACTAAGAATAGACTGGTTTTCAAATATCCTAAGCACATTTTTACCTTGACGTTAGTTATAATGCAGTGTAACATCCAATAATATGTGAGACTGTTCTCTATATGTATACATGCTGTACTATACATTTTTTGATGTTTAATTTCAAAGAGTAGAAGTATTCTGCTCTGCATGCCTTAAACTGAGATAGTCAGGTTTTCCTGTGTTTGAATCTTTGTCCTGTAGAGACTAGGCAAAACATACACAGAAATGCCATTGTCCTAGCTAGCTTGGAGTGTTTCCATCAAAATGTTATGTGACACTTCAGGAACAACAGAATATTACACACAACTTTCCTTCTAATCTCAAACAAGGACATTTCTTTATCTTAACGCATTTCTCCTGTTGGTGAGCCACAGCCAATAAAACACCTGTCATAGGACTGGAAAGGCAATATACTACAGAGATGCAGGTTTAGAAATAGGCCACATAAAACTTTAATTCCAGAATGGTAATTTGAGCCCTAGGAAACTTCTGCAATGAAATCTGATAATGGATGAAACTCTTTTTTCTGTTTTTGATAGATAAGCAACTGATGCATGACCATCAATTTTACAAAGGCTTCATCAAAAAACTCCTGTCTGAGCTTGAGTTGCTTTCAGCACTCCACGACTTTATGCACTTGCAGAAAATTGTTGATGGACTACGTATTCTTACTTTCAAGAATAAAAATCATTCTCAAAAGGGAGAAGTGAATATAACAAGGCAATTGTGTTTGAAAAATCTTAACAGAGGGCGTTGTATCCTGCATTTATATATTTGGAAATAATTCTGAGTTATTGGTGTGCATGCATACCCATAGTGGTAAGATTTAATAACCTGACATAGAGGGGAAAGTTTTTAATAGGAGCATTAACACTATGGCTCAGAAACAGTTTTGATTTGGGAGTTTCTTTGTAATCAGGATCAAGCCAGTTATAAAATACTCTTTTCCAGACAAAGGCAGAGGAAGAACACAGGGGTTAGCTTCCTGAGTTATTTCTTGTTAGTTTGCAATATTGCATAATCATTGAGCATTTATCAAGGCCTATGAACTAACATCACCACAATCAGCTAGCCCAGAGCACCGAGTGCCACACCCTGTCTTTTCTTAAACACCTCCAGGGATGGTGACCACCACCACTTCCCTAGGAAGTCCATTCCAATGTCTAACAACTCTTTCTGTGAGCAAGTGTTTCCTAATGTCCAATCTAAACCTTCCTGGTGCAGCTTCAGCTCATGCCCTCTCATCGTGTCACACCCTATTATCATGTCACTGTGTTCAAGATAATTCAAAAGCATTTAATGAATTAATGTGTTACATTAAGTGTCATCAGTTACAAATTCTGGAGAGAATGGAAGAAAAATAAAGTTTGATATGCCTAAATAACAACATCAGTTTGGTTCTCTAAAATTACACGAAATTATATATATTAAATTAGTTCTAAAAATCAGTTTTCTGGAGTTAGACCCAACCATAGTTTAGTATGTTCTTATTAATCAGACTATGTGTTACTCAACATTACATTAGACAAATTTACATCACAGGAAATACAATTCAAACATCAACAGTGTTTCATATTGGAAAAGTTACTTGAAGCACAAATGTGAGTGTAAAACCCCTTATATTTCTCTTCAACTTTCAATCCAGGAAAGAGAAATAATTTAAATTTGCATTTAAAATAAACATCATCATCTAATAAAATGAAATTACTTTGAATAACTTCTTCTTTTTCTATACCTATTATTGTGTTCTTATGAGTCCATACAAAACAGCATATTTTTCAGTTACTGTGATTTTATTTCTATTTCTGAGTATTATCAGCCACAGTAGAACCTGTTGGACTACAGATTCTGTTTCCTGAATGCCTTGGAAAAAAGCATAAAATATTATACCATCAGCAGTCGGGACAATGTCACCAATGTAGTAGATAAAATTCCCTCACAGAGAGTAAGGATGTTTTTTCTGACTCCACAGTGCCATGTTGTGTCTATCTTTTTGATGAAAACCTGAATGCAATTCAGTTCCAGTGATGGAACTCCTCTTTTGTTTAGTAGATGATTCATCAGTTTGGGAAGACAGGAACTAAAAGTAGTCATGATGTTGAGGTTTTCTGCATTATTCTGCTTCCAAGCAGGAGGCATTAAGTTTTCCCTAAGTTTTCCACTAGAGGTAGCAGTTTCATCTGCCTTGATATACAAATAAGGAGCAGCCTCACCTTTGGATCAAACATGAATAGGTCCCTAGAAACTGAGTGCAAAAGAATAAAATGCTGAGCAAGCAATAATGATATGGGTCATATCTGCACACAATCATTAATAACTTTTTCTTGTCATGACACTCATAAACATATACAAAAGCTAATCTATAACTCACTATTTTCACGAGAGAACTATATCTTGGTAACAAAGTTCATTGTCAGAGGCTGACAGAAATAAGAGTGATAGGCATCCTAGTAACTCTATGGAGAAAACTGATGATCCTCAAATACTACTTGCACTCAGGAATCAAAGACAACAAACAGACAGCTTCTGAGTGGGATAGAGAAGGGAAACATCTGTGCTATTCTGTAATTTTCTCAGAAAAGTTAGTGTTAATTATTTAAAAGGCAAACAAAATAAGTGTGTACAACCTAGACTTTAAAATAAAGAAAAATCTTTTCTAAGATCTGTTCTCAACAGTGTTTGAGACATCAGCAGATGACATGGTACAGAATTCACCAGACTCAAATGGGAGCGAGCACAAAGCAAACTTGGCGTAACTGTTTTAATGCCCTCCCATTTCTCATCTAGGTGTAACAGACAAACTTACTGCTTAAAAGATCACACTCTCATCTTCAGTTCTCTAATTGCCTCCCAACAATTAGCAGCATGGTGGCATTGGGTTGACAGTTAGACTTGATGGTCTTGTAGGTATCTTGCGACCTTAATGATTTTATGATTTGCCTCTCCAAGCCCGCATGAATGTTACTGGCAATGACTAGTGACATGGCTAACATGACTGATGGAGGGAGAAGACAGTCACTGTCTTTCTTTTCTAAGTTTTCAATGTAGAAGAGAGTTATTTCTACACACAATGCACACAGGGGGGTTCACTGTATATGAAATATACCAAACAGTGCATTTCTCTCAAAGCATACCTGCATCATTTCCAGCAAGTTCTATTCACACTGGAATAACATCATCATCTTATCTGGGATCATCTAACTATCATTACAGAAAGTTTATTGCGAACAAAAGCCACAAAAGTGAGCCATGTTAGCAGAGTCCCTAAGAAATAATAAAACATGCCCCAGCCAGATGGTTTAGTCACAGCAAATGAGTCAAGAGAATAAGGCTCTTTAAAAGTGGAGTAATTAAGAAAGCTAAAGATATGTAACTGTCTTTCTTAATCAGGGACTCAGGAATCCCTCGAGTCACACTGAATTTCTGAGTGCTTCCAGATAAATGGGTTAAATGGGTACAGTACTTAATTCCTTACCACAGTGAATACTCAGCTGCAAGGATAGGAACAGTCACTTGCCAAATCTCCATGAGATCATTCATAGAACTACAAAAATTTACATTAATTGCATCAAGTAAATGTAAAAGTTAAACCTGGGAATATCTGTTGCAGTATATACCTTGTCATTTGTCATTATGGTTAAACTACATGAGGAGGGTTAGACTAGATAATCTCCAGATGTCGCTTCCAACTCCTACCATTCTGTAATAAAAAATTAAATATAGAGGAACTGGGCAAGCTGATAGGTACTCTGATGTGATAGACTCCAAATCACCTAGAATATTTATTGAAAATCTAAGCCTTCAAATCCAAACATCTTGAATCTCAGTACACCTTGATGAGAAAATGGAAAGATGAGAACATAGGTCACTCACAGTGGTTAAATTTAAATTAAAATGGTTTTCCTTACAGCCAAATAGTAAACATCTCAAAATACTTTCATTAACCTAATATCTGGTGAAAATCTGCACCTTTAAGTGAAAATTATTTTTTGATACCTATGAGAGATGAGATGAGGAAGAATAGAAATACTTCAAGGATTCTGAAAAGTATGTTTTCTTAGATAACAGTAATAGCTATGCGAGAAAAGCTCTCCCTATCTAGAATTCCTTCTGGTAAGATTTGCAACTGTTATAATTACTTTTACAAGTACTTTGTTAGCATATGCTGAAATGTGAAAATTTTTCTGCACAGAGATACTAATATTGAATATTTCCCAATAATTTCCATTTCTTTACATGATTTATTCCAATTATTCCTTTCCCATTATATTTTAGGTTAGACTTTACAGGAGAATTTTCTTGTTTTGTATCTCTTGTTCCTAACTGCAATTAGGAAAGCAGTGAAGCAAGGCAATTAGCAATGCATTCTGGAACAAAATATTACTTAGTTATTAAAAAGCATTTTTGTTTTGTTTTGTGGTTTGGTATTTGTTGTTTGTTTGGGGTTTTTCCCAGATAAAACAAATGCTACTTGATGGCAAGACAATTTATTTTAAGTTCCTCCTACAAAGTACACCAACCCTAATTCACCAGGTTGCAGAACTGGAAGTGCAGAACTTAATCGCTGTCTATAAATACACGAAGACTGAGTGTCAAGAAGAAAGAGACAATCTCTTTTCACTTGCTCCCTGTGATAGGACAAGGGGTTATGGGTATATGTTGGAGCAGAGGAAGGTCCATCTCAATACATGGAAATTCTGTAAGAGTTACTGAGCATCGCAATGGGTTACCCATGTAGGTTGTGGGGCCTACTTCTTTTGAGACTTGTAAGACCTGTCTGGATGCATTTCTATGCGACCTCTGTTAGGTTTGATCACCTCTGGAGGTCCCTTCCAACCCCTAACGATCTGTGTATCTGTGGTGGTTATGCATTTGAAATTATATAAACAGAATAACCGAACAGACTTTAACCTATTAGATTCAGAATAAACTAATTAGACTAAAGATCCTCAAGATCTGCATTCTGTTTGGTTCTGTGTAGACAGATGCTTAGCAATAATATGCTCATGACTATACTGCATTGATGTTTAACTGGTTTAACTATAATATTATCTATACAACATACAAACCAGAAATGCAGGTCCCTTGAATATGATGGCTGCTCAGCAATGCAGAGAGATAAAAATAGTGGGCTGTACTGAAATTGTACATAACTAGTGTTATGTAGAAGGTAATTACTCAATTTGGAAGGAGACCAGGGAAGCACAAGACAAATTCTGCCATCTGTTACAGTCATATAATCTCGCTAAAATCAATGGGCAGGACTTGGCTCTACACCAGTTAAACCTTTTGAGTCATGGGACTTAAACACTGCAAGCGGTCAGGACCTTGGATCTGTGCCTCTTTTAAAGAAGGAGTAGACAATCAATAGATTGTCTTTAAATGTCTGACTCTCATAGAAACCTTCCCAACCTTCTAAACAGTTAGAAACTTCTATTGCCACACAAATGACTTGGAACATGACCTGCTTGGCTGAAGGCCTGAGGGAGGAGAAGCAGTTTTCACATCTGAGATGGGTTATATTGTAGGCTGTTAATACTACTTGTGAAGAATTAAAATTCTGAAAGAAAAGTTTCCTTATATGTATGACTTGGGTTTATTCCAGGGTTTGTAGACAGTTAAAAACGGCACAGCATAAAAGCATAAGTACATCAGAAAAGATCTGATGCTGGAGACATGTGCAATTGTCTCTTTTAAAGAGTGTCTGCTCAAAGCATTGAGAAGTGACTCCTAACATCATAATGCTTCAGTGGCAGAACTACAATGAGAATTCAAGGTTTCTGAGCTTTAATTCAGTGCTCTATCATCTGCTACATGCCATCCATGACTGGAAATGTCTCTTAGAAGTTAAGAATCCTTAAACCAACTATTCTAAGCCTAGAAATGTGTACTCATGGATATATTCTGATGCTTTCCAAGTTACACAGTATTAACACTTGCAAGAATATTAAAAACCCATGTTTATAGATTGGACAATTATTACTGAAACCTTTAATTTATCTACCAGTTAACAGTAGAATAATTTTCCTAGTGATTAATTTTCAGACCTATTCATCCCTAAATTTTGCTAGGCAAATTATTATTTTTTTTTTAACTAAGTTGTCTTCCTTATTTTCTCTGATTGGAAGCTGCTACAATCCTTTCTTCTTATCCTTCGCATCCTCTTCCAGTTTTAGACGCTGCTGTGCATCTGCTTTTCTCTGAGTGTGATGATTCCTTTGCAGACTTGCTCAATTTACATATCTCGAACGCTTTGTGGTTTTAGTTCATTAAGAAAGCTATCTGATTTTCCATCACATTTTCTAGTCTTCTTGCCAAAGGGATGGTTTATTTCTGAGCACTCAGAAAGTTCTCTCTATAACTCAGACAATTTCCCTGCACGTTAATGTTTCCCCTTATTGTACTTTAACAGAAAACTTTTTTTTTAATAATATTTTACCTTATAATAACCTTAAATAAGCTGAAAGCCAGTTTCATAAGAGTCTGAACTCTTCTCACTTTGGAAGACAACACTAAAAAATATGAATTCCTTCAAATCATGGGAGCCCCAGCTCAGGTTGCTCAAAATTACTACATTTTTCACTGCTTGGGAGCAGCAGGTAAAGTTCATCTTGTTTCTTGTTTGGCCTTGAACCTGGTGGAGAAGACGACCTTTCCTTCTGCTGGCACAACACAAAATCTATCTACTGTCAGAAAGTGCATGTGCACATGTTGTTTATCTCCCTCTTTTGTACCTTCTGGTTTTGTCCTGAGGTTTAGGCTCTTGCCTCTGCAGAACCCTTCAAAGACTCTTCCAATGTCACATTTGTCCTCCCTGAGAAATGCTGTGGGAATGTTCTCACTTCATAAAGCTTTCACTTCTGGTGCTCCAGTGAGTATACAGAGCGTAACTCCCAAAGGCAAAGCTGCTGATACCCACCACTCCTCATCCAGTGTGATGAAACAGTCCCAAGTCTGCAATGGCAACAGAAACAGTGGATGCATTTGCCAGAGTGTGGGATCATGTTGTGTTCTGTTATCACCACCATCTGTAGCTTTTCCCCAGAAGTAGCACTTCTGAGTAATCCACACCTGCTACACTTTTATTTCTGCTTGGATATCCTCATCAATGAATCAGCTTCGTTGTGAGTATAAAGTATAGTGGACATGAATTCACTCCATCACTTCACAAGCTTTTCCACTCAGCAGAGAATAATTTGTACTTTCTGTGGCAGTCTCTTGTTTTCTGGGTTGGTTTTTGTTTTGAACTCATGACTTGTTAAGCCTGCTGCACTTTTCCTCCTTGCATGCTGCAGGCCAAAATTATTTGTCTTTAGTGTCTTTCCCCATCTTGTTTATCTTTTAGAGCCATAATATCTAGCAAACACAGTTTAATCAATACCAAAGTCTGAAAAACATGAGTCATGATCCTACCGTATAGAATTTTCATTATGTCATTTGCAATTGGAGGCTCAAGGCTTCATCCTGATGCACTCTAACAATTTGAATGCGCCCTGTGCTAGTTGTTGCTGTGCTGCTGAACAGCATACTGTTTTGAAAAAATTAAATCAATAATTACTGCTACTACTTGCAGTTCAATTGCTATTTGTCTTTTTCCTTAGCTTTCATTCTATGCTGATCATACCTCAAAAAAGATACCTCTATGCAGATTGTACCTCAAAACAGATGCATGTCATTGATTTATCCTTCATCTAACACATTTGAAACAAACAATTTCCATATTCTTCTTGTCTACGGTGGATGTTGAAACACAGCAATTACCATGATGTGCTATTTAAGCCGTGTGTTTAGTTCAAACACTAGCCTGCATTTTTGTCATTATCAAACCTCTCTTGATTTGTTGATGTCTGGTTCACCAAAATAAAGGCCCATATTTTTATCTAATTCCACATTTTTCAACTAATTCATTTACTTGCTCAATCTCCAGTGAAATGAAAAACAGTTTCCTGGAAAGAAACTAAATGTGGGTCATTTTCCAGTCTTTCTATTTTCATTATCATAGAAAGATTTATGTTAGAAACAACCTTTAAGAACCTTGTGTCTGTAAGTCTTCTGTTATTATGCTCTTTCCAAAAAATAACCCACATTTCTTACCCACTTTTTCAGTTGAAAGGAATCACCATGTTACTCTTACAATTATTGTCTGCTACTTGACAGTGAACTACACCAACCTTGCTTAAAAGAAACATATATATGAGCTTATTTTATATAATTTTAGGTGAATGTTTTACACATCAGGATTTCCATAGCTTATTTTAACCTATATTCTAGAGCATACAGAGTAGAGTTTTTTGGTGTTTGTGAACATATGCTTGAGAATTACCTGGTTCTGGTAGCCTTGCAAGGTGACAGTCTGAAGACATTTTAACAAACTCAGCTAAACTGAATGAATAAAATTTGCATCGCTGGTTCCTGCAAACTGCTAGCATTTCAGAGGGGCCTAGATTTGACAGAAACTGAAATGAACAGAGTGTTTTAACAATACATTTCAAAGACATCAGTGTAGAGTGAGATAAAAACATATAAAAGATTAAAAAGCTAAGTCTATTGCAGTAAGGAGCAGAACTGATATGAGAAAAAGGCAAATACAGCTAGGAAAGAAAAAGTGAAAGAACAAGTGAAAGACTGGAAGTTTCTCTATGCTTTTCAGTTTTAACAGGTTTTTTATTTCCTTGAAATGTTCCACATGATCATCAAATTTAAAAACCATTAAGAAAAATTACTAATCTACAGTAAAATTACTAATCTACAGTAGACAGTACGAGAGGTGTGAGAGGCATTTGAAAAGGAATGGTTGAAATTGGGAAAGGGAGTACACTGCTACCTTTCCTTCAACTAACTGTAGTGAAAAAACCCATCCAAAATATTCCTGAAAAAAATCAAACCCACAAGTAAATCTCTCTCATGCAATCAACTTTCTTTTCATAAATGAATTTTTACCTAAACACAGATAACACTTCTGTTTCATTTTTTTTCTTTGTCTGCTGAAGGATATTTTATCTGATAGGCTAATATAAGAGATATAACAACAAAACTAAACTTTGGAATTGTGTTGTCTCTGTAGTGCATCTCATCAGTCTGTTTGACTATGAATTTTAATACACCGCTTCCCTCAGTACTGCTAAACGAGTCCATATGAAATAAAAGTTTACCAAACAAGCAAGTGCTTCATTTTCTGACCCTTTTTCTAGTGTTTGCCCTCATACAATCATAGAATGGTTGCAACTGAGAGAGACATCTGAAGGTCATCTGCTCCAAATCAGCAGTGAAGTACAGGAGGATTCCTCTGGACATCAGGAAACACCATGACAGACTGTGAATAAAATGTCCCTATAACAGAGAGCAATGGACACAAACTGGAACTCTGAAAGTTCTGTCTAAACAAAAGGAAAAACTTCTTTAATTTGTGCATGGCAGAGCACTGGTACAGGCTGCCTACAGGTTCGGGAGTCTCCTTCTCTGGAGACATTCACTACCCGCCTGGATGCCTTCCTGTGCAGCCTGCTCTAAATGAAACTGTTTAATCTTCAGGGTTAGACTAGATGATGCCTAGATGTCCATTCCAACTCCCACCATTCTGTGATTTCACATAATTATTTATTCATTAAGAACACAGACCACAAGACATTATAGACAGTAAAAACCAATTGAGTAACGTGCTAACAAACGAAAATAATTAATGAAGCACAGTATCCTACAACAGCCTAGCAGTTTTATAAGAAGTATTCCTGATTTTACTTATTGACAGAGAATTTTTCTGCAGTAAAATTAACTTCATTTCAAACTCTAGCTACACATTATATTGTTTTGGGAATAAAACATTGTTTGATTTTTAAATAACCAGTGTTGCTTACACCTTGTTCAGCATGTAGCTGCATAAGGGTGTTTTCATACATCATTAATGTAAATCTTGAAAAGAATGTCTCTCTCGTCTCATGAGATAAATAGAATTTTCCTAACTCATCATAAAGAAATTAATTTACTGCAACATGATTAGAATGTAAACATTTATAACCATGTGAAAAAAGAAAATATACACCATTGTACAGGAGGACATTATAATGAGGAGCAATAATCTTACTGGAAACAAGCTAATATTGCTATTTGCAGCAATATCTGGAGCTTTACACAAACATAATTTCACACACAAAACTGTTTATTATTTTTACACCATATAAAACTCACCTCATTTAACAATAGCAAAGTCTAAAGAAAATAATGAACCTCTACCATTGAAATTGGAGAGTTTACTATCAAGTCACTGACAACAGTGTTTGGAATCACCCTCACCCAAAACCCTACTTTATCACTTCAATGATTCATGTCCTAAACTGCACAAAAATAATGGGAAAAATCTGACAGCACCTCAGATTGCTGCATTAATCTGCATAAATCAGACTGAGCATTAACTGCATGTCAACTATCCCCTTAAAACCGGCTTGTTAGACTATGGCTATAGAAATGTACTCCTAAGAGGGCCAGTGAAAATTAATATGGATCATATAGTAGAAGAAAAAGTAGCAGTCAGAAAGCCTGAAAACTTTCCAGCTTCTGTAAGTCTGAGAATATAAATGATCACACTGCACATTTCATCTGAATGCACACGATAATTTCCTGGCAATGAAACAGGAAAAACAACACATTACTTTTGTGGTGTGCTAAAGATGTATTGCCTGCAGCGTTAAGTACAATTCTTTTGTGCAATGCATATTAGCAGTGAATACACTGTAGTTAAGTGCTATCTAAAGAAATTTACATTAGCATTTAGTCTTCTCCCTTTATTCTTATTCCTGATTTAAACTAAAAATAGGTTCCTCGTACTTTCACTAAATCACCGATAAAATGCTGCATTAGGGAAAAGAACATAAGAATAAATGTGCTTTCGCTAAAAATACAAAATATCTCTCACTTTATACAAGAATTTTTTAAGCAATAAATGAAAACATTACTCCACTACTGGAGGCATTTTTCCTTTATTCTGCTTATTACCTCAGAAAGGCACAGGCTTTTACCTTGTGTCAGGGAATTCAGTAGGTAAACAACATTAAAAACTTGAATATGCCTTAGCACGTAACAAAAAAGGTTTGAGATGAGTTGTACATTTATAAAATCCCCTTACACTACCATAACATCTTGTCCAGATGCTGAATTTCAGAATCAGAGAGTCACAGAAGTTCTGAAGTTGGAAGGAAAATCTGGAGATGTGTAGTCCAGTGGTCTCAGAACCACTGACCATTTACTCTTATCAAGCAAAGATGTTCAAGCAGTCACCCTCAATATCCATGTATTACTACTATAAAACTACTACTATGCATTATTAACACATTAGAGTTATTATTGGTAAGAAGTGGAGAGATGCAGTTCCTAAAGTGCCCTGCAGTGAGTGTCCTTTCTCTAGAAAATGTCCTTTTTCAAGCACATTAACTTGAAGCTTGTGGCCGTTAAAGCTACGAGCAGTTGTATGTGTGTGGGCAATCTACAAGCAAGCTATTGGGTCACCTGTTTAAGCTAAGGTGAGGTTCAGGTCAAGATTAAGGAACATCACAGGATCATGAACTAGCAAGATATGATACCAATTATCAGGTGCTCCAGCTAGAGTGGGATAACTGAAGGTTTTTAAACATAAATATATATATCAAAACTTCAAACAAACAAAAAACCCAAACAAATCACCAAAACATCACCCACTCCCCAAAAAAACCCATACCACAACAATGGCCACCATCTAGTTTTTTCCTACTAATTCCTTCATTAATATATATTTGAGAGCTGTTTGTTCAGGTCTAGTCATTGAGTCTATACTACTGTCAGAAAATTCAGCCACAGGAAATGAAAAATCATCTAATGAAAGCTCAAGGAGAAAAACCAGTTGTTCCTCAAAGTAAGGCTGGAACTTCCTTCTTTTAGTCCATCTTCAGTTTTTATAGTTTGTTTTACTTTACAAGGGTCATACTGCTTGATAAGAAAACGTTTATCCTTACACACTTTCAGACAGAAAAGGAAAACTCAAGGTGAATGGTAGAGAAATGTCTTCTTTACACCGTACTATGTCATTGATTACAGAAGGGACTTTTATGAGTTTCAAAATGCAGCTACTCTCTGTAGCATTTCAAAATGCAGCACCTCTGCCTGCTCCTTTCCATGAATTCAGAAGACAGCAAACACGCAACTTCCACATTCTTCTTTCTAAGGGAAGAATGATCCTTGAAATGAGGTGTGATAATCTAAGTCCATACATTTTGAAGAGAAGCAGAAAGGCAGCTACTTAAGAATAATTCACCCCCATGAAAATAATAAAATCCACAAATCTTTAGTGTGAGACTGGTGAGAAAGCATTTTTTAAAAAGAGAACAGACGGAGCAGGAAGAATTCATATCTTACACATACTGCTTAACAAAGATTAATCTTTTTCTCATAAAGCCGCTTTGGTGGAAGTACAAAATTAAGCATTTGTAAGTATTTAAACCTGAATTTTTGAGAAATAGCTAAAAATAATCTGTGTTTAACATTAATTAACAAAGGTGCATTACTTCTGCCTGGTAACATTTTCTAGGTACCAAACTTTAGTGTAATTTCCTCTTCATTAACCACTTTAATTTATAACTCCTTCAGTTTCCTTGAATAATTCAGTGATGAAATAAATTAAGCTTATTTTAATTTCTACTAACGTGATTGTTGATAAATAGATAATCATGCTTAAAAACATGTATTAACATTGTTCCATTGATTACCCTGTCATAATCTCAAAGGCATATACAAACACCTATAACAATTTCCAAGTGTATATATACTCACACAGAAGTAGGAGAGCAAATACATGTATAAAGGAGAATTATAGAAAGAGCAGTATCAACCTTGTATTAGACTGTACTCGAAATTCAGAGTGTAAGTTTTGATTAATTTTCAATTAAAACATAAAGGAGACTATTTTTCATAGGCTAGTCAACTACTTCTGACAAAACAGTCTACTACTGGTCACTCCTACTTTGATCTATGTCAACTTTTAGCTATCTTAGTTTTTAAGACTTCCTAATGATTCTCAATACTTCGGTTTCATGCTGTTCTACTTGCTTCTTTGTATATTGACAGCTCTGTTACTTTTTCTTAATACTTCTCTTTCAGAGAACTTGGAGGTACTTTAATATGGAAAACCCACTCCAAAACTAGGACTCCAAGATCATATTTACACTCACATCAAAACTCTGACTACTCCAAACATTTCCCAGGATGCATATGCAGAGACACTGCATAAAAGGTACCGAACTCACACATGCATTGTATTTCTTTAAAATCAGTACCTGCCCATGTTTGCTGTATTATCTAGGGTATGACTTTCAGAGACAAAGAATTCATTAAAATGATTCCTGCTTTATTAACACTAAAGTTTGCTCACACAAACAAGTATGGTTTTATACTTGAAACATAAGGAGCAGCAGAGACTATTAGGAGAAGAGAATGGGATTCTCAGAAACCTACGCTGTAACATATTTGCAGCTGGAGCAAATTGTCAAAGGTCAGTGCCACTGTTTATCACAGCATGGTCATTCTCTTGTTCCAGACACTGACAAAGAAATAATAGTCCTTTCAGCAGAAAGATTACAGAACTATCTAGCTATCACTATTATCTTGTGCTTTCCTACCAATCCTGCACACAATCTGCTATTTCCTCCTAAGCACTGGTGTTGCAGATGTACATCGAGACAATACCATACCACCCCTGTGAAAAAGCTCGGTGCTTGTTCAGAAATCACAAAATCAGTGTAGCAGGGGAATGACAGAAGGGCTTATTTTATAGCTTTACTTTTTTTGAAGGCAGAGCACAGAACCAAGTTTGAAAAGAAACAAAAGCTGCATAGCCCATAAATGTCTGACAGTGACTAAAGAACAAAAGCTGGTTTTTATCATCTTGGTGCTTAACATCATTAGACTACAGCACAGGGTCTTTGCTCCGGTATGAGCAAACAGGAAAAATCATCATTAATTATAGTCTCAGTTGTTCAGATTAAAGTGAAACTTAAAAATATGAAGAAATCTGGCCCATCCAGTGCAAAGCTGAACAATTTCTATCAATCACCACAGCGTTAATTTTTCTTAGCATTGAAGAAACACATTAGTGATTATATAAAGAAATGGTCCATAATTCCTATCTCCACCATCTATTACTGTAATTTTCAGCTCCTGTAGTTTCCAAATGGTCAACAATATGTCAGAATGACATTTGTAATGACTGAGCTGAATAAAATTTGTTTTGATCCTCTAAGTGCAGTAAGCTAGTCATTTCTAGACCTTGCACATTCATACCTCATCCAATATGTTTATGTTGGATGTGTGATATGTTAGATAACAGAAATTTTCAGAGAGAAAGACAGCCGGTTTAGGATGAAATGAACTGTATCTTAAAAGAACCCATTCTGCTAAATTAAGTTAGATGAGTTTCATTATTTGTATCAAAATTTATATTTGAAGCCTAAACTGCATTCATGCAGACAGAAAGAAAAAAAAATGGGTATTTCTATTCAATTAAAAGTTGAAATACTATTATAGTATAACATAGTAAATGGCCGCACTAAACACACTCTATTTTTCAGCTAGTTGCTCTGTTGCCTGCCCACATCCAAAAGACCACAACCTGCACCCTTTCTGAGCTACGGTGTGAAAAGATCAGCTTTCCTTTGCAGCAGACCCACATCACTAGTATTTAGTCAGCTACGAACATAAGTTAAATTTTACAGCTATTTAGCATTGCTAGCCATTAATTCCACACTTTCCACACACAAAGGTAAATGCACAATAACAGTACTGTAATAAAAATGTCCTGGAAGAATTCAGGAACCATGCCTTGAAATCGGTTATTGCATTCATGATTGTCAAGGTTGACAAGATTCACTTCAGATACTTGAAAATACGTACATGAAATTTTCTGACAGAATTGTACCTGCCAGTACCCTGTCCCATGGGATTTCCCCTAGCAATTCCTTGAAATGGCCAAAGTTGGCCCTCCTGAAGTCCAGGGTTGTGATTCTGCTAGGTATTCTGTTCCTACCACACGAGATCCTGAACTCCACCATCTCATGGTCGCTGCAACCAAGGCTGCCCTCAACCTTTACTGCTTCAATCAGCCCCTCCCTGTTATAAGAGAGAGTTTCATATACTGAGCACTATAGACCACTGCTCCCTGACAGATATTAGCTACTACAGCAACAAAAACATATATACACACTTGGAAACAAGTGGCAAGATGCTCTAACTACATCCAATATAGGAAAGTATAACAAAATGGACAGCTGTCACTAAGGAAGTGCCATTCTAAAAGTGAAATATAAATTCTAACACCAAGCACCAAAAGCAAAAGTGGAAATTCACCCTTTACATAAGTATCAGAGGTTATCCCACACTGCCAGATAATGGCTAAGTCCCTGAAAATCCAAGAAACCTACAAAATCCAATTTATCTCATAAATTTATGATTTATCTCATAAATCTCATAAATAAATCTCATAATTAAGCAGAATCAGGNGCACTGCCAGATAATGGCTAAGTTCCCTGAAAATCCAAGAAATCTCCAAAATGCAATTTATCTCATAATTAAGCAGAATCAGGGTACTTTTGGACATCTGCTGCTTTGCAATATCACACATATCATAACCTAAGCCTGTAACACAGACTACAGAGCAAATGCAAACATCTTGGAAGAAAACACATAGCCTGTTCTGACAAGGAAAAATGTATTAACACTTTCCCGTGTTGTGTGGAAACTATCATAATCTCCATATACAGAGTAAAAAAAAAATCATCCTTGAACATGCAGCAATATTTTTTGGTTTCTTTTGCAGCACATTGTGTAACATGAAAGCAGGAAGAGAAATAAGAGCCTTCTCTGGATTCAAAGAAATCATATTTTGGCAGTTGTCTTTATTTTGGCCAACAAACCAAGAAACTATTCATTCAACTAATGAAGTGCCAGATATTTGAAATCAACCTTATTTTAACTTTTTCCCAAAGTATTTTTTACAATAAGTTTAGCAAATGATTCAGGAGTTAGTTACAAGAGAGAAGGGAGAGCGAGAGACACCCATTAATGTAACAAGATGTGTCAGGATTTGGTTTAGTCTTGCAGTTATATTGTGCTACTGAAATTTAAATTTGCTAAATCTACTGGATTGAATAGAATTTAACAATACTGTTCTTCCTTGTTTTCACTGTTTTTCCAAGAATAAATTATAGGAGAAATGTTTGCATTAGGCCTTATTTCTACCCATATTTATCCTTTCTCTACTCTAGATAATATTTCATAGCTCTTAACTGCTATGATTTAAAAGCTGAATAAAGGGAAGAGAAAGTCATAAGAAGCATAAATATAAGGAATACATTTGTGAATGATATAAAAGATGTTTAAGTTAAATTTGGTTTTAATATGATTCAAGAAAAAGCTTTAATTTTGGATGAAAAGTATGACATTCAAAATCCTTTTTTTTTTAAACTGAAAATCTATTAAAATATTAATTTTTAAAAAATTTTTAAAAAGCCAAGAGGACAGAGCACATCCAGACCCGTAATACCGAGTTAAACTGAAAATGATGTATAGGACCAGAACAAGTTAGTTTCTCCAAAACAAAAATCCTACAGAGAAAGTGGAGAATTTTATAAGCTTTTCTATTTAAAAAAAAAATTACTTCTAAATAATTTGATCCAATCAAGTTATTGATGAAATAAATGCCATCTTTAGTTATAACCATTTTACAGGGAGAGCCTCTTCACAGGTGAATAATAACGCTTCATTCAACAATTACACTACAACCACACTTTCACAATTGTGTCCTGCCTGACTGCATAGTGCTGATAGCCCTGTTACACTCCAGCTGGGTTTAATAGGGGCCATGTACAGGAACAGTTATTCTTCCATGGAAACAAGTTGACTCAAGTACAGAATGTACTAACACCGTAATCAAAGCTGTTCATTTGAAAACAAGCTAGATGCATCAGCCGTAAGCCAGAAAGAAGCACCCAAGAGGGAAAAATGCAACAATGGTCAGAGCATTATGCAGAGGATTGAAACTCTAACTTCAACCAAGAATACTAAGACACATGAACTTTACTGTGTGGTGTGGCTGGTGTACACCAAGCCACACTATCACTCCCCTCCTCATCTGAACGGGAGAAAAAACGTAACAGAAGGCTCATGGTTCAAGGTAAGGAGAGTAAGATCATTCACTAGTTACAATCATGGGCAAAACAGATCCAGATAGGGGAAAATATTACTAATCAAACCAGAGTAGGCCTTGAGAAATAAAAACAACCTTGGAAACACCTGCCCCATGTCTCTCCCTTCTTCCTTGGCACAGCTTCACTCCTTATTTAATTTTGTCCCACAGCAAATCAGGGGGATGGGGAATGACTGGTTGCAGTCAGTAGTTCATCACACATTGGTCTGCTGTTCCTTTCTTCTTAGAGGGAGGACTCCATACACTACTCTTCTGCTCCATTGTGGGGTTGCTCACATAGGAGACAGTTCCTCAAGTCCTTCTCATGGGCTGCTCTTCTTCACAGACTACTCCGGGGGTGTGTGTGTGGGGGGGTGGAGTTCCCCATGGAGCTGGGCTCTAGTGCAAGATGGGGCAACTCATGACTGGATTTGTCTGGATTGAGTCAGCAGGGTCATGCATAGAGTGTGGGATTTGGAAAACAGCTTGTTTTACTGTCATGAGTTGTGTGATGGCAAAGTGGATTGTGAATTTGGGAGACACAGTTCTACCTATTGATGACCTGTACTGGCAAAGAGTCAGGTATTGCTGTCAGTGATGCCTGTTGCTAATATTAGCCCTGAATGGAATGGGTTAACCAAATCTTCGATGGTGATTGAACATTCATATCTGTTCAAGGGAAGTTTCAAATCAGCTTTTTGAATTGGTTGTTCCAGCAACCAAATACACATTACATTGAATTTCATTAGAAAAGTTTTCCAGTCTTGACATTTCCTGGTTCTTTGTGCTCAGAAATTCAAAATATAGAAGAACCTTAAAGCAAACCAGTTCAAGTTTATTTTTCTCATTATCTTTTCCAACAACCCATAACTTACAATACAGGGACCTCACTTTCAGGATATTTCCATGTTCATTGAGATGTTATATTTTAAGACCAGGGGGTTTATTACTTTATTTCCATACATGACTGCCTAGTACCCAAAGAGGCCATAGAGAAATTACAGAGGCAGACACAGATAGAAGCAATTGTAGGCTAACACTTTTTTACTGCCTCAATCATGCATAGTCTTAGTCCATTTTTTTTACCTCCTCACTTTTGTGCTTTGAATATTTTTCAGCTCTCACTTAAATGATCGATCTATCTAGTTAATCTTGAACACATTAATTTACTGGTTTGATATTTATGATACTTCCCTGCTTATAATGGGAATACATATGTGGTCTCTAGCAAACACTACCCTTGATTTTTCTCTCAAAACCCGTTTTGATGTTAACACTGATATATAACCCCAACATTGACCTTGTACACAGTGGAGTAATCAGGAAAAAACATTCATCAAATGTGATACTTTTATATTCAGACTGAAAGCTTCCTGAATGCAGATGACTGAGGAGAGCAGTGAAAAATTAATATAGAGAATCAGGAAACTAAAATATTAATTGATCAGAGGGAAAGAAGACCTTGAATCTCCAAGCAACTGTCTGGAGGTAAGGGAGACAAGATGCAGCTTAATAGCAATGACTGCCATTTTAATTATTAGACATCAGGGGATGTTTGAAAGTAGAGAAGTAAAAAAAATCCCTAAAAATAACGGGAATATTGCAAAGTCTTGCGTATCTCTAGATAGGAAGCAGTGAAACAGTCTCATGCCATGACATATAGAATAGGAAGTGCAGTCAAGATGCTCAGGAAGATTGCAGAAATTTTATGGGAGATAGAAGAGGAAGCAGATTATCACCAAGATTTTTATTAATCTGGAAACAGTATCATGAGGTTCTGTTTCCATTAAGAAACTAAGTCTGTATCTATCACATTTTATTACACAAAGGAAAGTTTGAAGTTTCTCACTATTTAGAAGGGAGGAAAGGTAAGAAATGAATAGGCAGCTATACTTCTCAAAACTGCTTTACTAAATCCTTGAAGTTTTTGATACTAGTAACTCCTCTCATACTGTGATGTAATGCACACACCACCATAGTAAGAGTCAAATTCTGCAGATGAGCTAAAGTAGCTATCGGTTACTTAAGTCCCTGCAGCCATTTTCTCTAGTGTTCAAGTACATAGAGCACACAGAAACAAATTGCACAAGTTCATTTTCCTTTAGTTATCTAAAGTACCATCTAAAATATTACATAACATATTAAACAGAAAATTTTAACATAATGCTCATGGGTGGTCAGTGTCTAGAGAAATGAGTAGCTAGATCACACTAGTTAATGCAGAAGATACTGTTTGTTTTAGAAGAAAAGCACAGAAATATTTGAGTTTCTGTTATAAATTCTGATCAGTTTATAAAATCTTTTATTATGCCTAGAGATTCCCCAGCAATCTGAAATGTAATGGCCTACCTCTGAGGTGCTATTAAGATAAGAATAACTTACAGAATAAGCTTTGCAAGACACGTAGAATCAATCATTTTTACTATTATAACCAAGACAAATTCCCATTAGAAACTATGCTACACTTACAAGCATCTATTTTAAATTTTTATATACTTGGTGTGCCCAACATACCAGCACTGTGTCTCAAATTACTTTGGTAAATCTAATTGATTTAATAAATTCACACTTAAATTGCTATTCAATTACTTACTCTTCAGCAATTTTACAATCTCGAGCAAAGAGCAGAACGAGAATATAATTAAAGGCCTTATTCATTAAAGAAATACTTCTCTGCTGGTAGGTCAGCTGGGTTTTTCTCAAGATATTCAAGCTACACCACTGTTTTTACAGTGGAATCACAAAAATGTGGAAAATTATAAATATTTTAAAGTATGCAGAAGGAGACATGCCTCATCATGCAGTGAGTAGAGAAAAATTTTATTTATCTCATATGAAGCATACAGTCATTACAGAATCATTCCTTAGTTTCATTAAGTTTATATTTGTGAGCAACTACGTCTATATAGGGCTTTCATTATTTGGAATTTTAAAAGGGCAACAGCTTTAAAGCAATTATGCGTGTTAATGATGTACAGCTAAAAATCAAGCCACAAATTTTATCTCCATGAACACATATAGAAATGAAGGCAAAACTACTCTACTTAGCATCATGCAGGTGAAGCTTATGAAAATTAAATAAAGCAGTAAGCCAGTCTCATGGCAGAGATCACAACACACTGAACAAGTGTCAGTATGTGTAGAATTACTGGACATTAGCCTGTTACTCTCTCTAGTACTAAGGGAACCCGGCACTCAGAGGCCTTGTGAGCAGTATTTTTTTGTTCATAACAAACAGAGTTGGAAAGTATCATCCATTTTGATTGATGAGAAGTCTGAAGCAGAGAACTACTACCTGTCTTCTTCAAGCCTGTACAAAACTGAGCATACAGCACAGATCAATTAATCATTAAGATGGTGCTTTGATCAAGACCACATCATCCTCTTAGTTTTTATCAGGAAACTTGTTTCAACTTGAAGCTGCAATAAATCTTTCTAAAGTGAGATGTTACCCCTCTGAGCACAGCCAGATTGTCATTTCCCCACAAGAGAACAGTCTGCTTGCTCTGCAATTCCAACTTGCTGCTTAGCATCGTTCAGAGTGGTTTCCCGAAGAATCTCTGCTACTTGGAGTGAATGCAAAGAGGGAAATATTGGCACTGCCTCTGCCTGTGGGCTAAGCAAACTATTCCAAACAGCTTCGCTCTGCTTGTAAGTGGTGGATAAGCTAATTCAGCTTTCCTTCCCTTTGCTCTTTTTCAAGTTTTTTTGATACATGTTCTGTTTTTATAGCTGTTCATACACAGATAAAGTCTCGATACTTCTTCTGCACTATTTATGGCGCTTAAAGATTTTAGCTAGATCCAGAAAGAGAAAAAAACAAGACAATCCCACATATATTAAAAGTCATATTCCATAGGAAGCTGATACTTAACAATTTCTTTGTGCCCTGAGTTAGATATGATCAAAGAAACCCAAAATATCAAAGCTGAAACAAACTATGCAAACCTCATAGAATCATAGAATCATAGAATGTTAGGGGTTGGAATGGATGTCTAGAGATTATCTAGGCCAACCCTCCGTCAAACCATGATCATTCATATTGTTGCAAATGTCAGTAGTGAAATAAATTGGTAAAACATTATAAAAATATTTTGTTAGAGCTTTCTGAAGGTATTTCAGTTGTCTAAGTTAGAGTACATTGCTTCTCCAATTAGTGTATATCCTAATTTGTTTACCCTCAAAAATTAAATCAAACTTCACTTTGGTCTAAATAAACCAACTTAAAACTATTAAAAGCTTTCTCAGGTTTCAATCACTTCACAAACACTATAAGCACTCATAATAAATCTGTATTTTAGACCAGTTACAGATATAACATTACAGTTTTTAAACTGTGACTTTGTTCAAAATTGTGTGTTTGAATCATTCCTGACTTCTGCACAAAGCTTTTATACCATAAATCTTTGGAAAGTGATGGGTTCAGAGGTTCCATGTGTTATCAGTTACCCTGACATTTTGATGTGCCAGCATTTTTTTGGTCCAGACCAAACAAGTTAAACTTTGGTACAATCTTAGCTGACTGTTAGATAAATCTTACAATGGATTACTGAGGAATGATACCTCTGTTCTACAGAATTTTAACTGGATCACACACGTGCATCCAAAGAGCTGCACTGAATCCTGGACTACTCGCACATTAGGATACCACTATATTAGCATTTTCTTCTTTTCTGAGAAGTTACTGTGCTTGATTAGCGTTATACCAATAGCAACACAATACCATCATATTTATTCTAACCACACCTAAGGAACACAGACAAAACCATTGAAATATGCTGTCACTTTTTCATGAAATCTTTCTTATAAAAAAAGAGTTCTAAAATTATTTTAATTATAATTTAGATCAGTCTAAAAAGATGAAACACTAAGAAAGATGAGTTTCTTATCTAGAATAGAACATGAAGTCACCATCATATACACAGGTACTGAGAACAGAAGAGGAGCGTGGTTCCTTATCAGAAAGTGTCATTTAGCCAGAACTCAAACAGCTGTCATTTCAGGTCAATGCTTCAAACACCATTAAGTAACTGGACTCCCTTTCATTTTACAAATCTCATAAATATTGAGAGCCACCATGAAATCTCATTTTAATTCCTTCTCACGTAAGAAGTATTACACCATTATATTCCACTGGACTTTTGCCCAGGAACTTGACCATGTGCAAACTTATATGTGCCAGTAGAAAATGTGAGAAACAGGCATTAAAAAAAAAATCTACAGCAATAGCCTCAAGACCCATGCTCAGGCATTCCTCTTTTTAGCCCCTGCTCATCCATTGGACTCACAGACCTCCAAGTACAAGAAAAAACACCCACTGTTAGTTTTCAGATACATGAAGGGCAAAGCATAAAGTTAATGATTGCTGCTGCAGTTGTAGTTTTGTCAGCGACATCTCACACTTGATTGTTTCCACAGTAACCAACAAACTGAAGGAACTGTTGGTATTCTGCTATTTGTTGTCAGCAGAATCTTAGTACATTACACTTGTTTCGTTAACCACATTGAAAACCCAATTGACTTGAGTTACAAAAAACTTCTGGCATTCAATCATTGAAGATACAGAAAGTCTAAATCTGAGAGCTCTCTATTGAAATAAAGCGCACTGAAACGCAACTCAATGTAGACGTTTTACAAATGATAACACAGTACGATGAAATTTCTTAAAATGAAAATCCTTCTCTTCCTGACTTCATTCGTAATTACTTTGGTAGAACATAAAGGTACATATGGCAGTTACACCAGAAGGTGCTTTGGTCTCTTACCCTATTTGTCTTTGATTTCTTTTAGCAGCACTGAGAATCACAGAGATTAAAAAATTTCCCCATCATAAAAAGAACTGTAGCAGTGACTAAAATTACCTACAGAGGCAGAAGTTTAATGCTTAAAAAAAAAAAGACAAAATCACTGCCTTGAGAGACCTGCTGAGTTTATTGCAATTACCTACAATACATCATACCAACACCAAAGCAAGCCAAGAATCTTCATTTCACTTTTATTCCTATTGCTTTCATAGTCAACTCTTCTTTGCAGTTTCATACCTTTGAACAATTTCTCAGTTATGATTGACAGAATGTGGGAATGCAAATGAAAATTAACACCCCTAAAGCACAGCAGACTAAACATGGTCCCAAACTGGAACTTTATTGGTGTGCTGTGGTTTCAATTTTTATTGACACATCTCAGAGCTACTGTAGATAGAGGAAAGCTTGCAAATTATTCATCACTACTGATCTAAATTACAAGTTTTGCCTATCAATTGGGTGATCAAGACCAAATTCTGAATTATTAATATTTTATCTTCTAAGCGTACCTATTAGACACACTATATGTGGGTACATACAAGGCAAAGAGTTAAATTTGACTTTGCGCTCAATTTCGTGATATATAGATAATTCAGTCACCAGAATTTGAGATATGAAAGATGAAGTTGTGCCAAATGACTGATGTGCTTGAGATAGAGCAAACAGACTCTGTTGATCCTTTAGGCCATTCATTAACTTTTGCAGAAAGGTGCATGAGCAGGATTTATACATTGACAAGGCTTAATCCAGCACTTTTCTAAATGACCACCTCATTAGAGATTGGCAAGAATGATACTCAACATGCAGCTCAGTAAGATAGTTATTTGAGGGAGGCAGGAAAGATGTACCATTGCAGAGCACTAGTTCTCCTCTTAAGCGTCATCTAACTTCAGAAAATTGGAGGCACCTGTGCAATATGATTCTTTTTTTCAAAATCATACACAAAAAAATACATCACATTGAAGCCATTTAGATAATTACAGTAAATACTATCATGATGTCCCACTAATGTTTCCTGCTGAGGACTATCAGTGCTTCCATACTTGGTCAAATAAAAACCCGTGCATTTTAGACTACTGTAAAAAAATAAAAAAGAAGTCTATTTATTGACGTAACTTATGTGTATTCCACTCACAACACTTTAAAATTCTCCAGGGCAGGGCAGAACGCACAGTATACATCAAAGCCTTCCATACTTATCGATTGTCAGTTTGGTAGATGCAGTAAATAAACCTCTCCTATTATCCTGCAGTTTACTGCTCTGAAAGCATGGAAATTTTTCTTCAAACTATTATTAGAAGAAATAATTATTGGAAGTAATTAACTACCAGAAGTACTTTCAACATCATTAACAGATATGTCAAAAAGCTAAACAAAAATAATCAAGGAGCAGAAAGATTCTTTACTCAGTATGGCTGCCCATGCTTAAATATGCAAGAAGGAGAGCAGGAAATCTATGCTATCAACTTACCTTACTTAAAATGAAGAGTGGATCCACATACCTATGAACCGGGCTAAAAAGCAGTTACCTTGCATTTTAGCAAGTATGCTTATGTGGAGATTGAATTCAAGGCAAGACCTTCCTAAGTTTCCATTTGACTTTTGCTATACAAGGGCAGGTCTGAAGACGTGAAACACCAAATAGAAATTCTGAGTATCAGGCATGTCCTGACAACCGTGTTACATACACTGCTGGCAAGTTTCTTGATACAAACCCTGTAAAATCATTGGTTCCTTTTTCTGCTAAAAAATAAATAAATACAAATTTGTATAATTAGCCATTATAATTGATTTCTGCAACAATTCTTCAGGTCATTTCTGTTGTCAACAATTGTCAGGGAATGACAAGAAGAAACAACAGAAAATTGTATACAATCACCTAACTCACAGAAACAGAAAATAAAATTAATGAGTAAATGCAGGGTTTAAGACTGCAGTGCAGATGTTTATGGTGGTCCAGTGGACCACACCTGTGATCCTGGAACATGCAAAATCTATCAAATATGACCTAAGTAATAGCATTGCCTTAGTTTTGCCACCCACAGGATTTCAGTGTGTGGAACACCTAGATTTTCAGGGTAATCCTTTCTACTCAGAGGACATAAACAACTATCAATTTATTGAATCAAAACAAATTATTGAATTTTAATGAGTAAAAAAGAATTCAGGGAAAAAAAAATGCAACTGTCTACTACTGAACTACTTTGTAGTGCAAAAAGGCAATTCAAAGACTTACTGACATATACACTAGCATAACAGCTTTCTTTCCTTGATATTTTTTATATTCCTTAGAAAGCAATACAGAATGTTCAAAGATGTGAATCCTTTCAAATGCATAAGAACAGAGCCAAAATTATTAGCCAAGGCTTCTTGCCAAACATTTTTGTTCATTTCTGCCTTTATTGGTTAGCACTCATAAGATCAGACTTTGAAGACAAACATGTACTTGGTCTTATTTCCCTCAGCCTCAAGCCCAGAAAATTCCTTTACAAGTAGTATCTTGAAACATCTTAGGATATAAGTTACTTGTGACCAAATGAGCCTTTCCTGCTATGCTCAAACCAACCCCTTGGTCTCTCAGTTATCAGCTGAGTCCAGCTCTTATATCTCACCTCATGACTAGGCTCTGCTAGGATGTGGTGTGAACAGTTACATGTGGGTTTAAACAAGCCACATTCGAAAGAATCCCCTGAATGCAAGCCATTCTGTCACAGACATTTACAGCTCTGTAGCAAAAATGTTTTTTTCAGTATTCCTTGAGCAGAAGTCTTTTAAGTAAAAGTTGTTAGGACATGCACACAAATGCAACTCTGCCATGACAACCTGAGAGAAAGCTTTTTGGAGAGAGGGAAGAGATAAATAATAATTTTGGGATTTTTTTTTTTGCTTTTTTAATCAGTTAGGAACTGAATAAGTAAAAAACGAGTAAGGTAGACTGTTCTATTGAAGCTGCTCAGCTTCACAATACTCCCTTGGAGACATCACCGGTCCTCAACCATCTTAAATGATAAACTAAGAAAGAAGAATGGTCATTGAGCTAGTGAACTAGGCTGTAGAATATAAGGTCTTGCATCTTTTACAGAAGTATGTGTATGGTCAGACTATTCCCTTCATCAGTCTCTATGGAGTTATATTCACTTTCATTAATCATTAGTCTTTTTCTCCAAAATATTCTTAAACTAGTAACAATAAACCTAATGCAACTTTATTTAGCACATAAAAACTATACTGTAGATTTGCTAAACACCTGCTAGAGGAGCAGCAGGTAAGCTTTCAAACTTCTGTTTCATTAAGTAGCCTCTTTCATTTAAATTGAAACAAACAAAAAGAAAAACCCAGAGGAGGAACACAAACAAACTCAAACCAGGCAACAGATAAAATCCAAAAGATCCACACAATAAAGTCCATCTGCATGAAACACATTTCAAAGTTTATACTGAGGGCATGGTGGTGATGCTACTATGTATAGTTATTTGCCATTACTAGAAGGCCATAGGAGTTCTATTAACTTGGTAGTGCATTAACTCAGACCCAAATAGAATTAATTTTAACTTTATGTAAAGTTTGGAATAAAGTGACTAGTGCCTGCAAATATTATTTATGGCAAAGGTCTAACAAATTGATATAGTTGATGACTATCAGACACTACGCCTTTAAATTGAGTTGAGGAGGATCCTAAACTAGTAGCACAGAAGTGAAGGCAGTCACACTTTAGCTAGCAACCCATAAAAGAAAAAAATCAAAGGAGGACTTGATGTTTGAAAACAACAAATAATCCCAAGACAGACATAAGTCTCAGAAGACAGACTTACACACCCCTAGTATACTCCTCTGTGCAAAGAACTCAAGACACAAATTACTTGCTGCAATGCTTCCCCACACACCATCTCTCCTGAGGATGACTACCAACCTTAGATACCATGCTGACACCAGAAAGATGAACAAAACATTAGAGAAAGAGTGGAAAACTTAAGCAATTTTAGCACAACAAATGTACCTGTATTACTAATACAACTTCCATTACCTAGCTATTTTGTCCTGTAAATGCTAGTGTCATTGTAACATCAATTAAACCAACTGTGAGTTATCAGCTTGGCATGAACAGTGTGTCCCTTTTTGCCCTTAAAACTTTAAACTTTAAGCTGCTCCTATTTAAACAGCATGTAGTGAAGAGTATGCAAGCAGTTAAATGGAAAGCAGGAGTTCTGAGTAAATGAAGCCCTTCGGGAAGTGAAATTGCTCTGTTCATCACCCTGCCTATTATTCCCGTATCACAGACAACTAGATTTATTCCTTCAAGATATAACTCCACGTTGTGTTCTGCGATATACAGGAGATACAGAGTGCAATTAGATATTTTTACTTCCAAATAAAAGTGAGTTGTGTGAAAACTCTCTTAGGCTGTCATAGCATTGTTACCTCACAGGAGTATGTAAATAAGGCCTAGAATTTCTGCAGTAAAGCTGAAAATATTTTTTACCTTTTAAAACGTTTTTCACATGTGTTTTTCAATGCAAGTGTTCAAAATGAAGACAAGATGATCAATACTAAAAATAGGGAGTTTTATGCTAAAGAGATTATACAGCTCCTATTAAATTATCATTGGTGGCTTTCGGATGGCAAGTTCCTAGATATGCAACATCTTTTAGAGTGTGGGTGTGCTTCTTCAGTTAGTATGTCCATCATATACACCTCATGAGTTCAAAATATGCTCATTACATAATTCTTTTTTCTGCTGTTTACTTTTACCTTAATTCTGCTAGAACTATGAGGCCCTAACATCTATCAATTCTTCCAAAAGCATCTACAGAAATAAGTAAGGGCAAGTTCAATATTCATTATGCTCAAAATAACCCCACCAAATTCTGATTTACTCACAGCTGTCAAGTCCACAACTTAAACAGAATGACAGTTAATTCTCACTGAAGGATTTAATTAATGAATTTGTTTTCATCTTGTGTCTATCTGTTCCATGACACCAAAATAACCAAAAAAAGAGGTCAGCATTCTGAAGAGACCATTTTGTTCCCCTGGATTTCCTCTCCCCATCCTGCCTTTGATGGCATTTTTTTCTGTCCTCTAACAGAAGAGGTGTTCTTCAGGTCCTGCTTCTACTCCCTCTTAGAGGAAGAGAAAACAAACTGGAGAAGCTACACAAAGTCCTATGCAACATTTATTGCTGTGAATCACTTAGCAAATGAAGTTGAAAATTAATGTCATTGGTTTCAGCAAAAATGTGCATTTATGGTGCATGAGGGTAAAAAAACCCTTCCTTTCCCAGTTTATTTTGAATGACTACATTCATCTGACAAACTGACAGATATGGCAGACCTAACCATGGTTTTTTTCTGCTTTGTTCCACTTGCCTTACTCTGAAATGTGAGGAAGTTTGCACACCTATGGAAAAAGTGCCCTGTATGGCAATGGTATGGCCCTTGAAGGACAGGAATTAAATGGAATTTATTGCCTTCCCAGGGCTCAACTGATATAAAAAAAATCCCATTAAGTTTTCTGAATGCTACATCATGAAGTAGCAACCAGAGCTGAACTCTAATTATTCATATTTCACGTGGTCTTTTTGTGTTGATGCACACAGGCAAAGAATAAAAAGATTTTAAAGAACAAATCCAAAATATAGCAAGGGGACGATAATTGGCAGTGTTTTTCTTTTTCTCTATTTAATCCTGCCAAGAGAAGAGCCAATCTTAAGAAGTGCCTATAATGAAATGCTGACATTGCAGCTAAGATGCAGAATTATGTCCAAAAAAGCAGGAATTGTCTTAAAAAACCCAGATCTTCCAAAATGGTCAAGCAATTAGAGAAAATTATTATTTTTAAAAGACAAATGTTATCACATAAGAATTGCTAAATATGAAAATAAGTCAATTAAGAACTAAGTAAGCAGCTTATTTTAGCTTGTGTTAAAAATTCCAGTCTAAAGTTTTCTTAGACATTCAAAATACAAATTTTAGATGAAAAAAAAAAAAGTATATAACTTACTGATTTTCAAGTGGAGTTTCAGCTATGGTTTTTCCCTCAGAGCATCAGGCTCATTTCACCAATAATTTAAACTTAACATTTATTTAAACTGAGGCTACAATGGATAGGATCCATATTTTTATTTATCGGGGGCATACAATTTGTGGCATAGTAGAAAAGAGTGAGTCAAGGACCACGTGTAACGTATTTTAAAAATGTCAAAGTTCTGTGCACAGGTTACCATTTAAATTGTAATGGATGAATCTACTGCTCTCTGCTTTCTTTAGTTTGGTTTTTGAAACACTGAATTAGTTAGTATTATTATACAGCCATTTTCTAATTAAATCCTATCCAAACCACAAAGCTTCTCATACTACAACATTACCATAATGTTACTACAAACATCAGAGAATTGGACCAATACATTTTTTTGCCTCTCTAATACATTGTAGTAGAACGATAATAACGGAAGCCCACACTACAAAGCAGTCAACTTTAATTACATGGAAAGAAGGTACTTTTTTCCCTGGCTATTATTACTTGGCTATCATCACCATACGTTACAAAAAAAAGTGGGCAGATGGAACACTTATTTTTAAGTAAAGATGAATACATGAATCCTGGCCAGCTTTCAGTTGTTAACTAAAAGCTGGTGTTCTAAAGCCCATGAATCTGTACCTTAACAAATATACACTATTAGAAGCAAATGTCCCATTAAAATGCATAATGAAAGTTGTTTTCATAAACACAATTATGTGGTGTACATGGTGTTCACGTTGTTTAGTGTCATTCACTCTCTCTGTTCATTGCCTAAATTCAAATCAAAGAACTAAGACCAATTATTGAAGTAAATCATTCAAACAGAGAAGTCTTATCTTATTTAGAGGAAAGTAATACTTTACTTTTGCTTTAACTTCTCTTTGAAACAGAGAAAAGTGTGACCTGATAAAAGCTTTCAGACACATACTGGTTTTGGTTGGGATAGAGTCAATTTTCTTCATAGCAGCTCATACGACACTGTGTTTTGGATTTGTGTCCAAAACAGTGTTGACAATGTACCCATGTTTTAGCTATGGATGAGCAGTGCCTGCACAACATCAAGAGTTTTTCTCTTTCTCATGCTGCCCTGCCAGGAAGGATGGTATGGGCTGGCATGTGGCTGAGAGAAGACACACATGGGGCATCCGATGTCAACTGACCAAAGGCTTACTCCAGATCATACAATGTTGTGCTCATCAGTAAAGGATGGGTGAAGAAGGAAGCGAGTCATTAGGAATTGCATTGTTTTCCAATTATTCCCTGCTTTCACAGAGATGGCTCTAAATATATGGCTACTTATTGAAAGAATCAATTTCATATCTTGCTTTGCTAAAGTGCAGTTTTGCTTCATCTATTAAACATCTTTACCTCAACCTGAGCTTTCTCACTTTTCTGATTCTCTTTTCCATCCCATGAGATAGGGGATTAAGGGAGCAGCTGTGTGGGGATGAGCTGCCCACCCAGGTTAAACACAAGAGTAGATTACATGAACTATTATTATATTACTAAGGTAATTTTCAGTAATTTTAGTGTCAAGAAGAAAGACTACACAGAAAATGGAGGAATGTAACGGTCGTAATACCTAGTTTTATCATAATTTGCCTTTCTCAGGTAGTCATAGTACTCTAGTGTTCATCTACATTCTATTTAGCACAGAAGTACAATGAATCAACACTTCCAATAAGTCAGATCTATCGGGTATGATGTGCACAGATGGTGCGAAAGCAATCAGGAAAGCCAGTGCACCTTTCTTCTGTTAAATTTGCTGTGTGTGCTGTGCAGAGCATCTGCAAGTCATCCTCTGTACTTCCCAAAGTCAGCATCACTCACTGCTCAGGTTTCATGAACACATATTTAACATATATGGAGAAAATAAAAGATCCCATCTAGGTTACTTCACTGATTTGTGGAGGCAATGTCAGACAGTTGCCCTAAATAATAATAATCACATTATAATAGCCCAATATATTTTTTTAACTAGTTAAACATCTATGCCTTATTCATCCACTGTATTTGGCATATTTGTAAGCTGAGATCTGCCCACCTCACAGCAACATAATAAACTCAGCGTGGTGGGTGGCTGGTTTTGGTTGTCGGATGGAGGAGGGGGGCTGCTTTCATAGAACAGCTCAGAAACACAAGCTGGCTCAAAAGATAAAAGAGTAATGCATAATTTTGATATGTTCCTAAATGCCATTGAGTTAGTACAGTCTGGTGCAGAGAATTCACAATAAGCAATTTCAGAGCACATCCAAAGCCTTCTTGCAGGATAATATTGTTATTTCTGATCTTGAAAAAGAGAGTATGTAGCATTATTCTTCCCTCAGATCACCCAGAAAGTACTTCTAACACACCTGATATGAAACCAGAAGGGCACTTCTGACACCTCTCTAAGCAATTTACCTGAGGACTAGCCTAAAGCAGCATAATTTTCCTGTCTGCTTTTGATGGTGTCATCAAGGGAATTTCTCCAGACTGCTGAGGCTCCAGAAGAAGTCAAGGCAAGAAAGGAGCCTACCTTGATTGATGAGGACTGGGTTATGGATAAGTTGCACAAACTGGATCCACATAAATCCATGGGTCCTGATGGGATGTAAATATGTGTGCTAAGGGAGATGGCAGAAGTCATTGCTAAGCCACTCTGTCAACTTTTCTAAGTCATGNTGCTCGGGGAAGAGGAGGCTGAAGGATGTTCTCATTAATGTGTATAAATATGTGAGGAGGATGGAGCTAGGCTCTTCTCAAGGTCATCTGGTGATAGGACAAGGGACAATGGGGGCAAGCTGGAACAGAGGAGGTTCCATATCAATATCAGAAGGAACTTCTTCCCAGTGAGGGTAATGGAGCACTGGAATAGGCTGCCCAGGGAAGTTGTGGATTCTCCTTCTGTGGAGATGTTCAAGACTCTCCTGGATGTGTTCCTGTGCAACTTGGTCTAGGTGATCCTGCTGTGGCAGGGGGATTGGGCTCAATGATCTTTCGAGGTCCCTTCCAATTCCTAATGTTTCTATGATTTTAAGGGAATTATGACTTTTAACAACAGGATTGGGTAAAAGGACACAATACACAGATGTAGTAAAAAGTTTAACAGGTGAAAGATTATAGCATCCTTCTTGGTTTCTGAAGGCTATGCATAGAAACATAGCACCATTTCATATGAGTTCCTAGTTGGCATTTATGCCTTCCCCCTATTCCTCATATACATTTCTACCATCAAAAACTTCCTCTTTGCCTAGTCTAACAAGGTCATTTTTTTTTTAGCTTCTCCTCAACACGACACTTTCTACTGCACTGATAGTAACCAGTAATCTTGACAGACAAAAAGATGTAAGTTCACATATTATGTATACGCACACATACACACACAGACTCTTTTAAAGTCTAGACAAAGTGACTGATGGAATGTTATTTCAAATATTGGCACAAAAATACGTGTGTAATTCAAGAAAGACCACAATAAGCATGAAAGTTTTACAAAACTTTAAGGAGTTATAACCCATGTATTTTGATCATGTACATGATATTTCCTGAAGATGTTCAGGATCCTACATAATCATTAGTTTGACACAGCATCAACAATTGTGTTTTTTTCAGGTCGTGCAAGGGAGCAGACTACTCTGTATTCTTTATAAAAAGGGAAGATTTCCCCATTCTCTGAATTCTCTAAATGTATACCACAAGCAAGAGGCACAGTACTATCAAAGCCTTGTTCAGTGGGCATGTTGAAGACTATTTTTATTTTAGGAAGAATAGTTTTAAATTATATTCCTCTTGTTTTAACTGAGGAATATAAACAAACTTTCATCTGAAATGTAGCTAATCACAGCACACAGATAATAATGACCTTAACAGAAAGGATCATGAAACTGATAAATCACTTTTTCTTCCTCTGAAGTTTTGTTACAGTATAATTTATGCTAGAATACTTTGAAGTACCCATTATTAACTGCCATAATATAAGGTAAATCTGCCAGCAAATTCAGTATTTTTTAAAATATCATTTAAATAATAAAGACTCCAAGTAAGAAACAGGTATACAACTGACAGTTTCAACAACAAAAATTTTGAGTGAAAGGTTATATTTACCTTGGGATACATTAGAAAATGCCACCATGTAATGGGTGACATTTCTAAATATCAATTTACTTGATTTTATAAGAAACAGTTCCTAGTTCTCTAGGGCCAAACTGAACAAACACTCTAGCACGAGAGAAATTCCATAGCCCAGTAGCATTGGGCCATTCTTAAAAAAGAATAAAAACACTTCAAAACCTTATAGTTATGTTCACAGTTCAACTGCCACAGTGCTGCTTCTGAAAAAAAATATAATCCAAATAATCTGCCTTACTATTGCCTTCATAGCTGAAAATGAAGAAATAAAAACCCGTCCACAATCCCAGATTAGATTACCATGTTAAAAGACTAAAAGCTTTTAAATAAGAGATATCTGAGTGCTTCCACAGATTGTTTTATTTTATTTTTGAGGTCTGCATTCACTGCAAGTTTTTTATAATGAAAATCAGATATTATTTCTTATATAAGAAACAAATGGGTGCATTGACATTGATGGAGGCTAGGAAATCATCAACAGAGGGATCTAGGTAGGCTGGATCAATGAGCCAAAGTTAATTGTATGGGGTTAAACAAGGCCAAGTGCCAGGTCCTGCCCTTGGGTCATGGTAAGCCACTGACTTAGGGATATGTGGTTGGAAAACTGCACATTGAAAAAGGACTTGGGGGTACTAATTGACAGTCACCTGAATATGAACCAGCAGTGTCCCCAGGTTGCCAAGAAGCCCAACAGCATCTTAGTTTGTATCAGAATTGTGGGCAGCAGGAGTAGGGAAATAATTGTGCCCCTGTACTCAGCACTGGTGAGGCTGAACCTCAAACATTGCATTCAGTGCTGGGCCCCTGATGGGAGACCTTATTGCTCTCTACAACTACCTGAAAGGAAGTCAGCCTCAGGTGCTCAGAGAAAATCATTGCAAGCTGCACTAGGAGAGGTTCAGGCTGGATGTTTAGAAGAACTTCATCACTGAAAAGGTTATCAAACATTGGAACAAGCTTCCCAGGGCAGTGGTGTAGTTACCCTTCCTGGAGATATTCAAAAGGCAGATAGATGTAGTGCTAAGGGACACGGTCTAGGGCTGACCTAGCAGTGCTGAGTTGAAGGTTGGACTTTGTTATCTTAAAGGGTAAAGAGAGCTACTTATGAAATACAGTTTAAAGGAAAATGATATGTGGCCCACAGTTTTATCCAAGTAGAGGAAGAAGCAGACAGTATGCACGGTCTTATGCCTACCTATGTATTTTAAATAGAATAACTTTTAATGTTAAGGTTTATATATGGAGGTAGTATTATTAACACCAACTTGAAAAAAGAGACAGCATAGAGGTTAAAGGAAAAAACCACATATGAAACACAGCCTTCCTGCTATTTCTGGCCTATTCTCACATCTTGGATGAGCAAAAAGAGCAATACTGAAGATTCCAGTAGAGTTTCAAAGTACCCACTGAAGTAATCAAATAATCAATACCTTATTTAAAAGAAAGGATAATCATGAAAATACTGATGGTCTTGCCCTCAAAACTGAAGTGTTCTGGTTGATTTTATGCTCTGTACAATGATAAAGTTTATTTTTGAGTCCTTTGCTACAGAACACAATACTTTTTTACTACAGTACTATGGGAACAATATATCTGTTTTTACAGGCATTTTGTATATGATTTAGCACTCAAATTCTAGTGATGCATAGAGGCAGCAGCTATGAGAAGAGTCCTAGTGGGTTAGAACTTATTCAAAGGCCTGATATGATCAAAGTCTTCACTTAAGAGAGCTGACTGTACTGTTTATTTAATGTTGTAATTATTTGTTTTCATATGAATCCACATCAATCTTCCAAATACATAACCCTTCCAAACACATAATTCTTTCAAAGAAGAAGAGTGAGTACAGCCCCTATAATACAAAAGGCTGATAGTCCAAGACACAGAAAAAAACTTCATATTGTCTTCACATTGAAAAAGCTGATGGAATAACCAAATAATTCACAGATATTTTTAGTAAGTGTACTAAGAGAGCATACTGGTGGATTCAGGTATGTTAATATGCTACAAGTTTTGAAACCATTTCTAAGACTAAGTATGACATTTGGGCATACCTTGGCAATGTGTCCCGTTATACACCAGAATAATTAGTACATAGTAAAACCAAGTCGAGTTCATTATGAAAACTTGAAAAATCTCAATGAGATGAAAAATAACCCGCAAATTTGTTTGTCACAGCAAGATCTAATTAAAGATTTCCACTGTTATATAAAACAATACCAGAACAGGACTCAAATGAAGCACTGAGGTGTCTTAATGCGACCTAAATAGCCCGAATCAATTAAACTGCAACACACTGGTTACGTTCCAAGTATTGCTTAAAAAGTTAGACAACTGTCTCTGTTCTACCAGTAATTCTTGAGACAGGCCAAGTATTGACATTAACAATCCAGCTTTGGACTTAACACTCACTTTATCTCCTTTAATTAAAAAAAATGTTATAAATATGTAAGTCACAAGTCCATCATCACCACTAAATATTAATTTACACTTCAATCAAATTTCAACCCTTGAGTGCCAAAATTCTGATGTACATCTTTAAAGGAAAAACTTCAAACTGGAATGTTATGTCCATTAACATTCTAAAATCATGATTTTTGAGGAGTTCAAAATAGGAATTCTTTCTTGAAGCAAAAAACATACTACATGGTTTCATGTGAATGTTGTTTATAAACCAGTAGAATTAAACTATTTCTTTGAGGGTCTTGGCAGTGTTGAACCACTCTGTCACCTTTTCTAAATCATGGGTGCAAGCTGGAACAGAGGAGGTTCCATATAAATATCAGAAGGAGCTTCTTCCCATGGAGGGTGACAAAGCATTGGAACAGGCTGCCCAGGGGGATTGTGTAGTCTCCTTCTCTGGAGACGTTCCAGACCTGCCTGGATGTGTTCCTGTGTGACTTGGTCTATGTGATCTTGCTGTGGCAAGGGGATTGGACTAGATGATCTTTCAAGATCCCTTCCAATCCCTAATGATTCTATGAAAATGAAAGATGAAAATTGCCAGTGATTTATTGCATGTAGAAAAGCAACCGTGAAATAGCCTTAAGAGGATCTACCTCAGCCTTGATAATAGCTTAGATTTCCTATTTCCCAAGTTAAAAAACTCTAGGAACCTATGTTCTTTCTCTTCAAAGCACATTTTACTCAGAATTGCAGATTTATGGAGTTGATATTTTCCAAATCATTAAGATTATTCTTATATGCACCCCACCACCAGTCATTAGATTTTAAAAGCCCTAATAGGGCCAATGGAAGAACGTTTGCTCTCAATGCATCCATTTGTTCCAGAAACAAAGCTCATCATCGATACTTGCATTTACCTAATCATTGCAGCCAGATTCATTTTTCAGAAGGCAGACTATTATGTATGTCTCAGTACCATGACCTTTCATATTTTACTAACTACATTCTTCATGTAAATTGATCCACCTTATACCACTGCAACAAGGGATGCAGAACTGCCAATAGCATTCACTTCCACTTACTTAGCCGGAATTATAAAGTCTCATGAAAAAAGCAGCTTCCTCAATCATGGTGTCTGACTTCTCTGTTATGTGATGAGATGGAAATGTCTAAAAGGAACTCAGAACTGCAGATACCTTTACACCTAATAATCATAAAACCACAAGAGTGTGAATGTAAAGTAACTGATTTAAACTTAATCAGTTCTAGGCCATTAGACCTGGTAAAAGGCAATTCCACTCAACTATAGAGAAGCCTGTTACAGTTGTTTCCATTTGAAGGTCACCAATCACCACTGTTGACCTTCAACAGGACATAAGTTAACACATGAATCTTTCAGAAGACAAAAAAAAAATATCACAAAACAATACTAAATAACCAGATTACTAATAATTTAATCAATCTGAAGACAGAAGGAATTTAAAAGTTGTGACTAATTGGACAAAACCTCCATTTTATATTAGCAAAAAAGCAACATCTACAGACTAATCATCTGCAACATTACCAAGACCTCTTACAAACACTATATTTCTCCATAGCTTGTGGAAAGGTTTCTACAAACTCAATCACACAAAAGAAAAGTGAAGGCAAATTGGAATGTATTGGTGAGTGAGAAAATGTCTGTAACAGAAGTTGAGAGATATACACAATACAGCAATCAACCCAAATATCCCAATTAGAAAAAGCAGAACTACTTTTGGTATCAAAGGGTTCCTGCTAAATGACTTCTTGATTGGGATTTCTGACTGCAGCAAGAGGAAAAATAACTATGAAGATTATTTACTTTCCTTTGCAATTATGGTCTATGAAAACCCAGATTAAGATTGGCTTGAAATTGTCTTTTGGTGAGTTTTTTTTGCTTTTTGTTTATTCATGTATTGTTTTTTTAACATATCCACTTTTTTAGCTAAAATTAAATAGATATCATAAATACTCTTCACTTGCAATAAAATTTAGAGTAAATTCTTCCTTGATGCTTCTGAATCAGAAGGACAGATGTAGCACACAGCATTATCTTAAAGAACCACCTTTATCATCATCAAGTATTAAACAAAACTCTCAGAAGAGTATCTTAAGAAAAAAACCAAACAAGCAAACACAAAAGAATTTTAACTTCAGATGGACAAATCAATTCCCGTATCTTACAACAACTATTACTTTTCTTTCTCCCAAATTTTCTGAAACGGAGAAGACAGGGAGGTCAATACCCCTAAACTGAGAAAAGCAAAGCATACAGCAAGTGACAGGGTCAGACAAGAGATACTCAGATCTATAAATCAGATTGTGTGATCTGGCTACAACATACACAAACAACAAGGATTGTTTCGAAGCAATCTCTTGACAAAATTAGTTGATCTAATAACAGAATAAAACCTGTTATTTCCTTTATATCCTTTGGCACAAGACATAATTTTTAATGCAATTCTGAAGCTTTGGATTGTTACAGACTTTTTGTCTGGTTTTTTTGGTGT
>VZRI01004686.1:640639-669966 GCA_013397515.1 Upupa epops
TCTGAAAACATTCATGAAATAGGGCAGAAAAAAGCTAAGTTATTTTTCAATTCATTATGGGATGAAGTCGTTTGTGCCTATTTCATAAGGAAACCATTTTAAATATTGTGACCTATGATATAACTATCTGTTTACAATGTGTTGGGAGAAACAGAAAAGATCTTAAAACCTAAGAGTCTTTTTGTAAACATAGAATAAAGCAGACCACACAGGACACAAGACACAATATGTTATATAATATTATAAATGGTACATAATATTATACGGTGTGTATATATATATATATATATACACACACACACACACACATACATAAATATAATATGCATATATTTTTTATTTTTATACATAAACACACACACACACATATATATAGAATCATAGAATCATTAGGAATAGGAAGGGACCTCGAAAGATCATGCAGTCCAATCCCCCTGCCACAGCAGGATCACCTAGACCAAGTCACATAGGAACATACCCAGGCAGGTCTTGAACATCTCATATATAAATTTTTATATATATATAAAAAAAAATGTATATGTATATACATATATACACACACACACACACTATATGGTATAAAATATTATATGGTAACTATACCCTAAATCTGATACTGGTTAGTCAGGCTACCATTATCCAACAGCAAATGCCCAAGATGACGGGATGTAGATTGTTACATAGTCAAATGTAAATACAGTAATACCAATACTTTTTTTTTTTCACTGCCCAACATATAACAACAAACGTGCAGATTTAGTGATCAGTAGATTTCTTTTAATCCTTGTACACAGCATTCGTGTCCAAATAAAAGTCAAAGCCTTCTGGATTACTAGTTAGCTATTTGCATCGAAAAACATAAAATAAACAAAACATCTACAACTAAGAGTCTCCAAATATATTATGACATAATTTTTAGAAGTACAGTAAACACTTAAAAGAGAACAGATCTTTAGAGAAATAATAAAAAAAAAAGAAATAAGGCTCTTTGTTCAGTTCTGTCTTCCCTAAGAAAAGATTCAATATTTAGCAAATTCGATATTCAGCTACCAAAGCTCACTCAGTTTCTTCTGTTCCTCACAGTCTTCACTTTTGCTGCCTAGTCTCATAAAACTTGACATTTCCCCAGCTTTTCTTTTTTTTTTTTTCAAAAAACCTGAAAAGATACTTAATTCTGCTCTAGTACGCCACAGAAATTCAAAGTCATTTGGTCTTAAATAGCCCTTGTTGCAGAAACATATTTCAACTTTAAGAAACAGTAATTATTTGTGGGATCACTTCTCAGGTAATCACAATAACCAGTACAACTACCTACTGTTTAACCAGCAGCTCACTTCATACATTTTTATGACCATGATTCAACATAATGAGCTCTGCTTTATTTCTTTTACCTCGAGATACCCCTGAACATCTTTTACCTGCAACTTCAGTCTTCTGTTCTTTTCTTCCAAACTTTGCTTTTCTGCTTCAAGCCTCCCTCTTTTTTCCCACTCAGGGGTGTCCTCAAAGGTTTGTCCTTCCAGCTGGGAATGGGTGGGATAGGAAGAAGAGCAACCAAGAGAAGAAGAAAGAGGAATTAACATAACTGAAAAAACCTGTTCTTTTCCAGGTGAGGCTAATGGGCTCATCTTAGAGTAAGGTGTGCATCTCAGAAATCACTGTAAGATATGTTTTCAGTGTTTCAGGAAAAACAGAAGAGTCAATTTTTCATAAAAAAAAATTTTCATAAAAAAATACAAGAGTCAATTAATTGCATAAAAAGGTAAAGAACAGATAATATTTCCCTGCTGTTTACAGAAAAACAGTATTAAAAAATTATTAAAGAATTCCTTTTAAATAACATTGAGACTGATTTTGGTCTGACGATATCAAAAGTTCACTTTTTATTTCCCAACAGATGAAAAATCAGCATGTCTTTAGTTATGGTCTCTTTACCATTTAGGAGGAGTATAATGAATATTCATTAACTGAAGAATTTCTAAACAATGTCTTTGCAACAAAAACCTCGAGCCTAATAACCAAAAGGATTGTTAAGTTTTCATGATACTCTGTTTCCTGAGGTCCCTCTTAATAGCCTTAAGGGCATAGGGCCAATGCTGTAACCTTAATTCAGGATAACCAAGGCTTTCTGCATTAATTTATCTAATTCACAGACAGAAAGAATTCAATATCTCAACAAAAGCCATGCTACCAAGACACATAAGGATGATCTAACAACTGAATTTAATTACTCTTCAAAGATAACTAGACAGAAGTTTTGTCAAGATTGTATGGAATGTTCTTCAGATTTCAAAAGAAAAATTAGGAAAGTGAATTTGTTTTCAGTGCACAAAACAGGTACTTATCAGGTACTAACAGGTATCTATCAGAAGATTATTATTTGTAAATGCTTACTATTAACAAGATACTATTAACTGGTACTTACAAGAAGATTAAGATAGATTTAAAACTCTGCAAATTAAAGGTTCCAGTTCTTTCAACAGAGATGAAAAATAGAAGAGAAATGCTGTTACATGAAAAGTGAAAATTTGAAGAACAATTTTCAGGTCTAGGAGAAATAAAATCAATGATTTGACGAAAGTAGAGGATTAAAGCAAAGCAATTCTTCACTGACCAAACAAGGTATCTGTGCCAACAAGTCTCTAGACACAGACAGTTGTACTTTTTCAGATATTGGTGACTTTTATCTTAAAATCAATTTCTGGCAAATAATAAACACTACTGAACATGAGGCAAAGAGAATCAGGTGTTAGAGCATCGGAAAAACATAATTCAGAAACTGTCAATTGGAACAACGCGATTACCTAATTAAATGCCTGTTCCCACCTTACTTCTGAGTAAAAGTAGACAACTAGAAACTCTATACAGAGGCTTATTCAGATTTTCAGAGGAAAGCAGAAATGTTTTTTGAGTCTCTCTAGTAAGGATAAAAAAAAATAACATCTGATGGGGAAAAAAAAGTGATTGTTTATTAAAACTAAAAGACAAATAAAAGTGTTACTATCACAGTTTCCACATACAAACTAGAGCTGACACATGGCATATTCATTTGAAAATGAGGTCCATAATGTCAAAAGGCCTACATTAATTAGGTACGGATACTACATGAACTAAAGATGCATCTACATACCAAAGTTTAAATCTTGCAATAACAGGAAATGAAAGCCACAAGAACTAAGACATTACAAGAAGATACTTCATTAGCAAAGTAATTAGAGCCATCTCCAAGTTCCACTTCTAAGCCACTTCACATCTTGTGTCGCAATCACCAACTCTATGAATTTTAAAGAGAGCATGTGCTGGATTACCCAGCTGGGATGGGGTAATCCTGGTTATACACACACACTGACATACAAAAGGCTATACAGTAGACCAACAGAAAGATATCTGGGGATTTGGGTTGATGGCAAGTTGAATATGAGTCAATAATGTGTCCTGGCAACCAAAAGAGCCAGCTATGTGCTGAGGTACATCAAGCACAGCACAGCTAGTGGGTCAAAGAGGGTGATTGTCCTACCCTGCGCTACACTTAAATAATTGCATTTTTTGGTACCCTGATATAAAGGCATCAAACCGTTAGTGTGTGTGCACAGGAGGGCAATAAAGATAGTGAAAGGTCATAAAGGAAGACTTACTAAGAGTGGCTGAAGGTACTTGGTCTGTTCAGTTTGTTGAGGGATGACCTCATTGCAGGCTACAACTTCCTAAAGTAGAGCATTGGAGAAGGGGGTATTGATCTCCTCTTTCTGATAACCAGTGACAGGACTCAAGGAAATGGCATGAAGCTGTGTCAGGTGAAGTTCAGACTGGACATTAGGAAAAGGTTCTTCAATAGTTTAATCTTTAATAGGTCTATAATAATATCATCTACAACATGTAAAAAAAGGTTTCTAAGTTGTTTCTAAGTAAATATGGAGGAGTAACTTCTTACCAGTACAAATAAAAGATCTGGAATATAAGAAAGTCTTATATTCTTGCAAAGCACCTTACAAAAGTTACAACTCAGATTCTAAGCATGAAAGTTCACCTTTTCAGAATTATGACACTAATCAATACCAATTCATTTTTGGCAGACTTAAGTAGAGAGAAATCACAGAGCCACCCAAGGTTGAACTAAGCACAAGATCTGATGCCAAAGACAAATTGACATCTCAGTGAGTAAACAACTGTAACATTTTAAGTCATTATACCCAAAATGTCTCAAATAATGGTAAATTATAATATTTAATATACCTATATTATCTCAGACACAGAAGAAGGTGCAAAAATCTTGCAGTGTTATGGTCTTTTAGAATGCACTCAAGTCTGTTCAGCTCTCTTCCAGATGCTGTAAGAAGGGTCTTTTTACATCTTGGTGCTTTAGCTTCAGAAAACAATTAAATGCCTTGCTAGGTATGAACTCCGATTTTTGAGAATGTATTCCTGTCATTACAAAGAAGGAAAACAAAATAAAACAGAAAAACCTTCAGGGATCTGTTTCTCTCTAGAAACAAGATTTGAAATTGGCCTTGTTTTTCAATTGAAAAAACTCACCAATGTTATTTTCCAATTATGAGCTCCCTGCTTTTAGGGAAAGTAATTTTTTCAATTAAAGGAAAAAAGAGTAGTTACATATGCTGATGGGCTTTGTAAACTCTTTCCTAACTGTGCAATTAGAGCTGCTCTGAGACAGACCTATTCCCCCTCACTAAGTTTGAAGGTACCCTGGGATCTTTTGATCTACTCCATTCTGCACACTTTCAAAAGGCTGAAAATCACCTTGTGCAAGTAACTTGTTCAGACCTGTTCTCCTTTCCCCTAGGCAGACAGAGAAAACAAGTGTTAGACCTAGTGCAGCAAGAAAAGGAATGCAGCTAGATGAACTTCTCTCACAGAGCTGAGACAGATGCTACCGAAAATGCAACACAAGACAAACATTCAAAAAACTGTTAGCTGTTTTGAACTGACCTAATGACATTTTTGTGGGTAAATATGTGCATATAAAATACATACATACACGTCTAGCTGTATACATACAGACATGTTCATATGTTTCTTTAACAGGAACATGGCTTTTTTATTATTATTATTGCCCTTTTTTATATGAAAAACCTCTTTAAATTAATCTATTGCTGTTTTAAAGTTGAGTATCTCCTTTTACTTTTCACATGAAGACATTGCACAAGAACAGTACTAATTATTTCTCACTGTTAAATTTATTATGGAGATTTCAACTCAGAATTCAAATTGATTGCATAGAAGTAATACCTATGTCACATTTAAAGTGAAAAGAAATTCCGGGATGTTTTCCCACATAAAATATGCTCTGTCACATGTGTACAAGTAAGCATTTTAGATGCTCTTGGATGGAACTACAGATTCTGACTTTTAATGGAACTGAAAGCTTGAGAATCAGTTTGCAAACTGGGGTATTTCATTTTCCCTTCAAAGGTGAACACTTTCTCCTGAGAAAAAGTGTTTACAAACTTTTCAGTAGGAAGACCAGCGTGAAGGTGGAAGGAGACGGTGAGGTCAAGGTGCTGTCAATGGAGTGGATAATTGCTAAGGTGAATGGTGGAAATGAAGTACAGTGCACTGACCTTTTGAAGCTGGGTAATTACATCTTAGAGCTAACCTACACCATTTTGTGAGTGTCACAAAAGACAGAGCCCCCAGAAAACAGACACAGAAGAAGGAACTTCTCTAGCTACAGTTCATTAGCAAAAAGTCTTAATGCTCCAGTTCATTTTAAGGCAACATATTAGCGATTGGGGATCAAAAAATTTTGCTGTTTTTTAATCTTGGAAGGTGGAGTAGGATGGTGGACAACATATGATTACCAATGGAAAATAGAATAATTTGAAAAGCCCCTCAGGAGCCAGAGTAATTAAGAAAGCAGCAATTTTGTTTTGAACTGAGGTTTTGTTAACTTTCTGTAACACTTTGGAACAGGTAAGAAAGAGTACTTAGATAGTTACCATCTCTAGCTCTCTAAGGGTGACATTTAAAATAACAATGGACAAAACACAAACGTTACGTTAAAAAGCTGTAGTTTTGATTTGATCTGAGTGATCAGAAACTGATGCAACTGTTAATAACATCAGACACAAAAGATGCAAATTCAACCAGAAATTCCCTCAGCAAAAAGAATTTTATTTTAGAAAACTGGCACCTTTTAAGACCAGCTGTATTCTGAGAAAGGTTTTCAAAACATCTGAAACAAAGGTGGTCCATATAAATTAATTCACATTATATGCAAAGCCTTTTCCATGGCAGAAATGACTGAAAACAGGACAGTTTATTGCAACTTTATCTGTCTTCATACAAAAGTCTACTTACAATCAACAGGGAAGCCACATAGAGTGGCAAGAATTCCTGTTTAATAAAAAGAAACTTCTGGCAGCCTCACTTAAATACCTGTAAAACATCTGGTTTTGTGTGCACAAATTAAAAATGAAAATATGAAAATCAATATTATTTGTGTTTCAAGGTTTTAAAGCAGCAGGAATTAACATAGAGTTTTGAGATTTCAATATCTTCACTATGTAGTTCATGGAGGTCCTTTCCATTCATCTATGCTACAAATTATGATGCAAAATTAAAGAAAATTACACATGGAATGTAAACTTTAATAAGCTACAGGTTGATTATGAATTAATCCTAAAAAATATAAAATCTATGTAGAAACTACAAAGATCCATAATTACTCAGTTGGACTCCTACACATCTCCATGTGTTAGTTACAAAACTCAGTACAAGCTATTTGTTCCTTAAGCAAGTGTTCCCTTTCTGTACCTCAGACAGGAATACTGTCTCTCTAAAAAAAGTCATATCCAATCAACTTTACAAAGCTAGAACCAACAACTCAACACTTGTGCATCTTCCAAATTATGGCACGAGACACTGTCAACTTCTAAAGCAGTGCAAGTGTTGCAGCTGCAACTGCAATGTCCTTGAATATGGCCCCTAGGTAGATTGGATCAAATGAATGCAAGTAGCTCTGCTGGAGGAGTGTACCATGAAGCAGAGGCATCACATTTCCTCTTTCAGAGTGCATTGGAAATTGTACAATAGTTCCAATATTTGGTCTGCAGATCTTTTATCAGTGGTCTGAAGAAATGGTATCAAACTGTTAAAGATACTCTCAGCATGAGTGGGAGGTAAAAAGCATCTGTATTAGAAGATCGGGAAAATCTGATACAGCCAGAAGCATCTTTAGAGAGATCTACAAAGGCAGAAGAGATCAGTTAGATTGCTGAATAGATCAGTTAGACTGCTGAATCTAATTCTCTGTAATCCCTTTTGGTTTTAGGTCAGAAAGAACTGGAAGATAACAATGGCTCCACTCCGTTGCAAATCTCCATTCAGGAATGGGGTAAGAGGAATCATACAATCATTATGGATTAGAAGGGAAGACACCCATGTCCTAGTGGATAGCAAACACTTTCAAGAATCTTCTGCAATATCCTTGTTGCAGGTGTTGGCATATATTGTATTTTGTTTCATGATTTCTACTCCTACCAGTGTATAGGACCTTGGTGACAACTGCAAAAGGTCCTGCGCCTAAAAGGAGACCCATCAGCTTGCCTGCTTCCAAGCCCAGCATTGCTGTGCACAGGTGTGATGTCTGCCAGCAAGCGAAACTATTCCTTACCCTATGTGACACTAGGCAGTTTTGCAATCATTATTTACAGTGTATGTGACTGTTTCAAGAATTCTGTTTCATCAAAAATAAGTAATCAGATACCAGCATCCATAGCTCTCCTTCCACAGGAAAGGGAAGACAAATGTTGGCTACCTTTTTATTTGACAAGTGCTTCAATATTCAATATAGGAAAAAATACATTTACTCTGCTTTTTCTCTTATTGTGAGCAAGTCTGCCAAGAAAACCATTTAGTCCATCAGAAACTATACTGAAAGCATGATAAATGTTATTGTGCCTGGCAATATCTTGAGACACCAAGCCTTGCAACAAATTTAACTTTTTAATGAATGCTTCTATTCATAACAATGCATGTATCTGAGCACCAGCACGTTTCATAATCAAATATTTCTTCCTTCTGGTGCTACTCAAATGTTTAAGTCTGCTGCAAGCTGATATCATTGCACTATGTTGACATTAAAAGAAAAGTTGTTGATTTACTGGTATTTATTTCCCTCTTCCCCATCTGCACACAGAGAAAACTGTCCTACATGTAGGACTGATTTACCGCAAGTGATTTATGCAGGAATAGAAGTTGTCCATAGACACATAAAAAACCATAAAGGCTGAAACTTTACAACAGTCCTGAATAATATATGCAGAGAGGCAAAAACACGTTTCAGAAAAGGAAAATGCTGGCAGTTAAGTGGGGAAAATTATCCTTGATCTTTCTTTCCATGTTGATTCTGGCAGTCCTTTATCTGTTTCTTTAAGTTCAAGATTATATGGACTATATGTTGCTTTAACATAAACATTAATATCCTCACTGAAATCAAAGAATGCTGTTCATCTTAAATAATCCTTACTGCGGCTTTCATAGTGCACATTACCGTGCAAATCTGGACATGATACACCTGATATTCCAGATACTGTTTCATTTATGTCAAAATGTACAATGAGTCCACTTAAATAGTATCTACAGTCTCTTAAAGACACATAAAGCTGTAATCCTTAATTCTATAACCCTACTTGCAAAAGTCAAAGAGAATATCCTGAACTATAGTACTAATTTTTAGCAACCAGTCAATCAATTATGTCACAAAGATTGAGATTCTCTGCAATTCAGATTGTAACCCTTTAGTCTTTAATAGCTGGTAACTAGTATAGCAATAAACCATACGTAAAACTGTGTGGTATCAACATAAGATATTTTTCAAATGAGAAAATAATTTTCTTTACATAAAGAAGCTTTATGAAGTGCTGCTGTCAAGTGCTTAATGCACATAATCAGAGCTAAAGAGTGACAGAGAATTAAGCACCTGTGCACTTACCCCTAAACTCGTACAGAAATCAGCTCTCCAGAAGAAGTATGGAAAAGATATCAATCATAAAGTAACTTAAAACTAAAAGTAAGTAGGAAAAGAGATTGAATGACAAAGGTTCTCATTCAATAGCTTTGGTTTGTTTGCTTTCGTACATATATTAAAAATGTTTAAAAGGCAATCTGATAGAAGACATGAAGATAAGTTTTCTTGAAATACTGAAATTAACATTCATACTATGTGGAAAAATCACACATCTCATGTCCTTTATTTTACTGACTGCATCCAGGGAAAAAGGGATGATGACATGCATTCTAAAAGCTACATAAGATCGAAGAACTTCTACAGCCAAAAATACTCTGTCACATAACAAAAGAGTTCTATTGAGATGTAAGCCAAATATTAAGCATCTTGTAGGCTGTCTTGGAAACTGAGGGGCTTTCACCCATGGTCTAAAGAGAAGAAATACATAAGTGCTTAATTCATTTTTATAGCCAGGCAATATATCAAATATGTCCACATGTCCGGATCAACTAAGTTACTAAAATCCACATGAAAAATGAACCTCATACTTTTATTATCTTTCAGAACAGAACTCAGCAATCTGTAGTTCAAGGCACAAACCTCATACATTACCAGTCCACACAAAACCTGCCATTTGTCTTATTGGTAAAGTATGTTCCAGGTGAGAAAAACAGGAAAAAAATACTCCCTGGTCACATTTTTTTATTTAAAAAGTACATTTGATTGCTATGAGCTCTAGTACATCTTTTACATGAAATGAGATTAGCAAAAATAATAAAAATAATATAAAAGTAACAGGACCATCTTCATGTATCTTGCAAAATAAACCAGAATATCACCCTCATTTAATTATTCATTTTCAATGCAGCTCTCTCTCATATTTGCCAATAGAAACAGAATATTTTACAATCATTTCTGGTTGGGAAGCTCTTATATTGCATGAATTTCTGCTGTCCAAAATGTAGCAGGCCATATATTTGCATATGTTTAAAGGAAACACTTGGGTAAGAACTACTTGCTAGGACCCCAAAGATGGTGAACTATGCCTGAGCAGGGCAAAGCCAGAGGTAACTCTGGTGAAGCTCTGTAGTGGTCCTGACATGCAAATTGGTTGTCCAACCTGGGTCTAGGGACAATAGACTAATCGAACCATCTAGTATCCGGTTCCCTCCAAAGCTTCCCTCAGGATAGCTGGCACTCAGCTGGGCAGTTTAGCTGGTAAAGAGAATGATTAGAGGTCTCGGGACCAAAACAATCTCAATCTGTTCTCAAACTTTCAATGGGTAAGGGGGCTGGCTCACTGGTGTGGAGCCACGTTGTGAATTGCAAGTGCCCAGTGCCCTGCTTTTGGTAAGCAGAACTGGTGTTACTGGGTGAACCGAACACTGGGTGAAGGCACTTGATGCCGACGCTCATTAGAGCCCAGAAAAGGTGTTGGATGATCTAGACAGCAGGATGATGGCCATGGAAGTTGGAAACTGCTAAGAAGTGTGTAACAACTCAGTTGCCGAATCAACAAGCCCTGAAAATGAATGGTGCTGGACCATCGGGCCCACACCTGGCCGTTACTGGCAGTGCGAGGCCCACGGGGACTAGGCCGCAACTAGTAGGAGGACCACTGTGGTGCCCCTTGAAGCCTGGGGCACGGGCCCAAGTGGAGCTGCTGCAGGTGCAGATCTTGGTGGTAGTCTCAACTACTCTATGATTCTATGATACCCCTGAACTTTATCATCAATATTTCTATTGAATGAATGTCTAAGTAGCCGAGATGAAATAATCACAGTGTGTACATGCACCAGTCTGTAGCTGGAAGTCTTCTGGTTTAAGTCTCTTCTTGAGTTTCTGGGCATTTTTGGAGCGATTATTGAGTGATATATGGGAAGCTTCATGGTCCTGTAAGGAGCCACTGAAGTAACTGTCCCTGCACTACTGGAATCTTGGACCCAGACAGACCTTCACAAGGATGCAGTTCCCATCTTCCACTGAGTGCAGCAGCTCACAGCGTCAAAGGGGATGGTTACATAAAAGCCATCAGGGTGATTGAGTTAAATACAGGGTTTGTATATATTTTTATCTACATATATACGTATTTCATTTTATAGTTATTCTTTTAATGAAAGCATTTTTAGTTTCCTTTTCCAGTCTGTAAGTTTTTCCCCCTCATATCCTTTCTCTTGCACTTTTGGAAAGTATCTGTCATTTGTTTGGTGAAGAGCCCAAACTCAACCCATGAAAGACCTTCACAATAATTCCTGACTCCAAAGTTGAAGCTTTGGTTCCAACAGAATTCAGTAACTATATAATCATATATTTATTATTAAGCATCCTTAAGTAGCTTTTGTCTCAAAGGTTATTTGTTTTAATAATGACCATGAACTCTCACAATCAAGCACTTCTCGTAATGAAAGGCAGATGCTGAAGCTAAATGACTTTGGAATTATTTGGCATGATTTGTTAAAATGCTATTTACTCAAGGTTTGGCTCTTAAATTATCAACTTTTTGCTATGTTTAGAAAAATCTTGATGCCTAGATAAGCCTGACCTTACATGAATGCATCACGTACAACATGACCATTTGCTAGTCTCATAAATGCAAGTGATATTTGCGATGGCATTAATACAACTTAATTCTCAAACTACATTTCCTTTTCTGCCTAAAGCTGAACATAGTAATTATATATCAAACCAAGATTAGTCTAAATGAACATTGTACAGTGTTTCTAGGTGAATTCCAAGTGTTCTTAATCTTCATTTAAGGAAAGAACTCAAATTTCAGCTAATCCCTTGGAGAATACTGACTGAAATTTATAAGCGACACATGTCAAGGAAAACTCCACTCTCAAAACTTGACAAGATATCATTCACCTGGGGAGTGAGAACTCCATTTTCCTAGCAAGTGCACAGCTACTTTTGTTGCTTATACTACATCTAATTTTTTAATCCAGGGAATTAAAAAAATTAATATTTCCATATTAACTAGCAACCTAGGACATGTATCTGAAATAATTTTTTTTAAAGAATAATGAAAAAATCGCACCACACCCTTTATATTTCACTATCAGTAAAACTCAAGCTCTCAACATTTACTCCAGAAGGGTTTTCTTTGTTTGCTTTACAAACAGTAGCATGCTTCTCTTGCAATTGATTGGATTATGACAGAACACAGCAGGGGTGACAGTGGTAATAGATTAAACAAACTGTGTTAAAAAACCTAAGTAAATGGCAAAGATTGTTTTAGACATAGGGATTATAGCAATTATTTCTCCTAATTTAATTTGAAATCTCAAAGGGCAGCTGGTTTGGAGCATTCTTAACCAAAAAGATCTGAAGCAAAACATGAGCTTTCATCCCTTAATTTGTCTCAGTGACATTTTAGCTTTACAGAAAAAAAAAAAAAGAAAGACCGCTTACTAGTTCCCCAGTGTGCTGGAAGGTTCAAAACTACCCATTTTGGTTTATATTTCAAAAGAAGGTATAATAGGCTTCTACTGAGAAACTTTTTTTGCTTTTTAAATAACACTTGAAACCTTTTATTAAACTCTCTATTTTAAATGAAGTATTGTTGCAACACTGAAGTTGCCAAGTTTAAGAATTTTTATGATCTGAATTTTGTTTACTTCTGTTACAAGTGCATTTCTTAGTGGGAAGGGGGGTATGTAGCTTTTCAGTTTGTTTTTAGTTCCCCAAATATCATACAACAAACTTGATCCCAAATCAAGGAACAACCTTAGAAAGATGACGAACACAAATCTTTTCCAACACTAAGATGATTAACTGATTTTCCAGTTTGCATTCCTAGGGGTAGAAATACATACACCGACTGTACAGGAAGCAAAGATACGCTTCTATTCTATTGAAAATTATTACTGGTTAAACTTTTAGTCTTAAAGAAGAATAATGATTAATTTAAATAATCCCAAATTTAAATTTGTGATTTTTACAGATAAAGAACACACAAATTTGACTGTAGTCCACATTATAACAGCCTGCTTTAAGCAGCTATCTGTTGCTGCAAGTTCAGTAAGACTATGAGTTGTTATTTTTGGTAACTAATTCAGAGACTACATTACACCATGATCCATTCTAATTAGTACCATAAAATGATGATGCTAACCCTTAGTCAAAAAAACATTTGTGACAAACCCCGAAAGACTAATCTTGTAATGAAAAAAAGCATATTAACCAAAAAAAATAGTCATTCTTTTACGTTGTTATTTCAATTTTCAAATTTGTATTTGCCATATAGTTTTCCAACACCTCTCTGTTTCCAACTAATTTTTAGTGTGACCTTCCATGCTGACGTTATATCACTGAAATGAGCCAAATATATATAAGGAACTCTTGTAAGAATACAGTAAATCACTAGTGGGCAGCATGACTGGAAGCAATCAAAGCAAGCTTAAGTTGTCATCAGTATCAAGACTATCCTAGATTGAATGGGTATGATGTGTGCAGAACACTGTTCAAATCAATTTACTAGAAATTAGTAACTTAGGACTGTTAAAGATGCGACAAGAATGACAATTTATAGACAGGAAAAGAGAATGCTAAGTAAAATTATCACAGTTCGCAGCATATTTTTTCATGAAACTGCTGATGAATAATACCAACAACACATCCAAATCTACAGTAAGTCCAAGCACTCTACATTCCAGCTAGGAACTATGCAAGGTCACTTATCAGTTGACTTTCCAGATTAACTGGAAAGTGGTGCTGGTTAACTGGTTAAGTGGTGCTGGAAATAGGATGTTTGCTGTCATTGTAGCTCTCTAAAATACACCTCAGATTACTAAAATATTAAAATATTGTGAAACCACACTGGAATTTGTGATCATTACACTCCTGTAGGCAAAACAACCTTTAGTAACATATTTAGTAAAAAAATTGCAGGCATAATTCGACATAATATTACATTTTTTGAAAAATCGAGATTGTATCAAAGTTGCCAGATGAATACCAGACTAACATATTACACTGATGTTATTTAAAGTGTGGGCAATTTACCCTGCATGCCATATTTCAAAAGTTGCCACATTCTGGTGCGGAGCTTTCTTCTTAGAGAACAGCCTGTGCTACAAGGGACTGATTATACCAGTATTTAAGCTTATTTTCTCTTCTGAACTGAAAGTTCAACTAGGTTCAAGAAATGCAGGAGCTGACTTTGTACAAAGAAATGTTGAAGTGTTGTTTTGTTTAGACTTTAGATAAATGTGGTATAGAACACTGTCCCCACACAGCTCTCCTTTTAGAGAGTGAACCTGAAATAAGATAAAACATGATGCAAGACAAATTTCATAGCACAATGGTCTGGTGGCAAGTGTCTGTAGAAATCATTCTATTGCTTTCAGTACAGTTTACATGACACGTCTTCTATTTTACCTGAATTACATCTATAGTAATACATTGTCTTGAAGTTACAAGGGTCCCTGAAGAATCTTCTGGCAGAGATTTTGATCACATTACTACCTAGTTTAAATTAGGAAGGATATTAAGTTCACTGACATCACAGATTTCTCCTTGACTTCAGGATATCACTCATGCCCTTGCTCAAAGAAATTTGCAGTACCTCACTGATGTAGACAAGGAAAGTTTTGTACCTCTGTCCAAACAAAAGAAGCATTGCTTCTCATAAAGTTTAATCCTTTTTAAGTAGTCTGAAACTGCAAAGCTTTGGCACAGAGGCACTTAGTTCAGTTGCAGATAAAATAAATAAAAAAGGAAAAAAGAAAATGTATGGCTAGTTCCCTTCCTTTCTACCTCCCATGAAAGTACTACTTCTTTTTTTCTAGAAGCAATATGACTTTCTTGTATATGGTATAAATGAGTCAAAATGAAAAGTTCATTTCAGCATCCACAATGAAATGGTAAATCTGAACTAGTATTCCACATACAAAAGTTAGGAAGAAAAATTACTGAATCATCCTGAAAGTCGTATGGGCATAACTGTATCCTTGATGGAACATGAAGATACATTAATTGTATTATAAATGCTTAGGCACCTTGTCATTGAACATGATAAGATAATTTAAAAACAAGAAAACTCATAGAATCATTTAGGTTGGAAATAATGCTCAAGATCACTGAGTCCACCCAACTGTGCCAAGGCCACTGCTAAACTCTGTCCCTAAGCTCCAAATCTCCACAAACTTTGAAACACACCCCAGGATGGCAATTCAACCCCCTCCCTGTGCAGCCTCTTCCAAGGCCTGAGGACCCTTTCAATACAGAAGTTTTTCCTAATGTTCAACCTAAACTTCCTCTGATGACATTTCTTCTTGTCTTATCTTGCTACCTGTAAGAAGAGTTCCTCATGCATTTTCCCTTCAAAGACATGCAAACATTTACTTAATGTATTTCCCATACAGCAAGCACAAAATTCTACATTACCTCACAGCAATGGCGTTCACCAACCTTCAAGGCTTGCACAGACAGACTTAGGACTCAGCACAGGCAGTAACTCCTAACAGTCCTGCTGAGCCCACAGCATCAAGTGTTCATAACTATACAGGATTCAGACCCTCGATACATAGAGCATACACACTGGATACTTGTGCACTTCTTATTGACATTATGACAAGAGCTGGAAAAATGACAGAGCTAGTCTCCACGGGAAAAAGAAAACTCTGAGAGATAGCAAAGGGTTTAGTTTGCTTGTTTAGGGCTTGTTTTATCCAAGAAAATAAAACTACCTCTTTTTGTTTAGTAGGACGACCAAATTCTTGTCATGTCTAAAAAAGGAGAAATTTCTTATCAAAAAACTAGAGAAAGGAATGATCTATAGGCTATTTTTCCTATGAAGCCTTTCCGCAAATTAGGGTTTGATTTTTTAAGTGACACATTGCTTTCATTTGCATAAGGATAGAAAAAAGGCAACTACATCACTAAGTATAAAATACTTTGAGGACTTTAATTCAATGTCTTTAATATGCCAGATATTAAATTCAGCCTTGTGCATTCTACCAATTGTTACATTTAATTAATTAAAAATGAAACTACTGATTTCACCCCAAGTTGGTTTTATGGGACTGAATGACAAGCCTAAAATCAGAAATATTTATTTAAACAATAAAATAAATTATAATCCTGAAAGGCAAATTCAGGATATTTAAACATATTTAATAAAGCTTTTTTGGGGGTAATTTTTATAGACTATATCCTGCACAGAATTAATTATTGATACAGAGACGAATGGTGAACTGACCACACCAATACAACTTAGTTATTAAGAAGTAACTTCCTCATAATTTTGGACTTAAATTTAAGCTATAGAATATTTTTTTTTGTTAAAAAAGCAATGCCAACCTCCCAGGAAAAGATTGGTTTATGTATACAAACACATGTAGATGTGTGTGTGTGTATTCCTCCCTCATTTTCAAACCTTTCCTTACCAGGTTATTACAGTGTCAGACCAACAAGCAAAACAAATCTTCACAAATGATGCAGTTTTGGCATGGTACTGCTTCTACATACAAGCTGTATGCACAGATACGTTTCTTCTAAACATATTTCCTCACAGAAATGAGTTTTCATCTTTCAGTTCTAACAGAATGTTCTTAAGTTAAAAAAAACCCAAAACCTGGTCCTGTTTTGTGTTTTCACTGCCAAGCATGCAACAAAGACCAAGGAAACATTGGCAAGTACAGCTCAATACAGTTTAAAAATCTTGTTAGAAACCAGTATGAGGAGAAAAAGTCAATGAAGCAGCAGATTTCTCCAGCACTTTCCAAATTACATTTGTAGGAAAACAGAATAGAACCTTGACATTATGCACCATCACAAATTATGCTTCATGTTAGACAGTAAAAAACATTCACATTAGGCACATGATTTATAGAGATAACACTAAATATGCACTGGTAACTGATTTATGAAACAGTGAAAAGAATAGTTAAGGCTTTACAAGAATTCTTGATTTAGCAGTGCTTCAGAATCCTTTCCATACTGTAACTATCTGTAAGCTACTGTAATTTAGGTAGAAAAAAGAAATCATAGAATGGCTCAACTGGAAATCACTATTTCCAATTCATAAATATAGTAGGTGAATGAAAATAGCCACTATAGGAAAGCAGATGTGCCTCTAAAATAATTTCAGAATAAAGGTCTCCGGTAAAAACGGAATTAATGCAGAATATTTAACAAGAATTAGTGCTTAAGTAGCATTTTAAGCAATATTTAAATGTCTACAGTGAGAGTAGAAGACTTGATTCATCTAGAAGCCTCACTTATCTCAGAAGGCAACAAGGGAGAGAGACCTATGGATTGGTAAAGAAAACTGAAACTGCTTTAATTGATGGCAATTACATGTCTGTCACCATTGAGGCAGTCATTGAGGAAGTTCCAGAGTGGACTCAGCAGCAGAAAGGAACCAGATTCTGGAGCTGGATGCAGGAACTGGATTCAGGAATATGTGGGCTGGGATAGAAGGCAGAAGGGACAGAATCCTCCTTGGATGCCAGCCACTGAAGAAGAGTATGATCCTTGTTATCCCTCAGCTTTATAGCAAATATAACACCTATGATAGAGAATACTCTTCCGATCACCTGTCCTGTTCACTGCTCCCTGCAGGTGCAGCCTTTCACTGCACCCCAATGTGGCACAAAAGATTAGTGGTAACCTTGGTGTGCACAGGAGCAAGTCTAGGCAAGAGCCTTTCTGCATCCCAAACCTGGTAGTAACTGTGAACATCAAACGACATCATTTATAGGAGCAGCCACTGTCTGCACAAAAACACCATTAACTGCAGGAAGTGCTGTTAGATAGAAGAGACGGAGCTGAGAAGCTAAACCACTGGACAGAAATAGTTCTGTTCTAACTCAAAGCAGGACAGTAGGGAATTGTCACTGTTCTCTTAAAGAAAGCAAAGTACCTAAGTAACAATACATGGACTGCCATAATATATGCTGTAAAACACATCTACTGAGAGAACGGAAAGCACTTGGCTTAAAAGATGGTTAAAGACATTTCTTTGACTCAAATGCAAAGCCAACAGTGCTGGTGACTTACCTTCAACTCAGCGTAAAATGAACAGAAATGACTGTGCCTCAGAGGCAAGATGCTAATTTAGCCCGTGTTTCTTTCAATCTACAGACACTTCTTTTGATACTGACTTTCCAATAGGCTTTAAGTACCAATTAGTGTCATTTTTGCCTCATATACCACAAACTGGGATATGAATTTCCCTCATTAATTACCATCACACTAGAAAATGTAGAATACGGGCACATTCTGCACTTCAGCTAGCAGAAAATCATTTTAAACAACACAGAAGTCCCTGCCTAGAGTTGCATTTCTAAGTGTACAGTGCACACCAGTGGAAGACAGAGGTAGATGCATGTCTTTATTCTTCTAAGTATAATGTAAAATTTCCTTGTATATATTCAATTTTATTTCACTTCTGGGCCACCAGGAAAGCACGCCCTTCAGAAATGATAAAGACAGATATAAACTACTGAGGAAGACTTGCAAAGGGTGCAAACAAGAGCGTTTTATTGTGCCTGATGTAAGATTAATTGAGCATTCTCAAAGCTAAAAGTCTTGCTAACAGAATTCTGTGTTTACAAACTTCAGAGTAACACACCAAGAATTCTCTCTGATTTATAGAGTCAAAACAAACACCTAATTAATCAGACTCAAATACACTTTCTGTGTCTTTCAGACCATAAGGTTAGTTGATTGTAAACTGAGCTTCATTTTACAAAACTGGGAGGCCCATTCCTTTGAACGTTCAACTAGCAATGTTAGTAATATCAAAACTTTTGTGTTCTTCAGAAAATTTAAGGGTAATAGCTTTTCCTACAAAGATTTATTTAAAAAGAAACACATCTAATGTGAGCCCTTTATTTCCTCAGTGGCTTCACAGACTTATATTTGTCCTTCAGTGAATTCTCATGCAAACACCTTGCAGGTACAATTTTATACTGAGCAGTTTCTTTGCCCTTTTTAAGAAGAACAAAGTGTTAATAGGTTATTAATAATATATGTGGAAAGCGATGAAATATTAATTGATTTAGTATTTCACTAAACGCTGCAAGGTCTTCTAGAAATAGAATTGAAGGTTAATAAACAGTACATACAAAATGTTTTCACAGCTAAGAAATAAGGACATGTAAATCTTAGTTTAAAACGTCTTTGGACTGATTATTGTGTAACTAACTCATGAACAGGTCTCTTCAATAGTCCCCAATGTATCTGACGATTTCCAATACTGACAGTACTGTTAAGCCACAAATTTACAACAATTTGTAAGATAGGTTCCAGATAGCATAATGTATTTTTCCTGCAAGCACAAAGAGTAAGGAAGAGACATTCAGAATCACAGAACTGTTGAGGCTGAAAAAGACCTCTAAGATCATCAAGTCCAGCCTATGATCTAACATTCCACTTATATTCCTTCTTTCTCCATAGAAAAATATCAGACACACATAAAGTCTTAATAGGTCTCTAAAAGAAAGCCAAGGCACAATTTTCACTATCAAGTCAGCCAAATACTGTAAGATTTAAGCCCTAATCTGTCGCGAGGAGGTAATCTTTAAGAACAGCCAAACAGGGCTTCGTTTAAAACTGTTTAAATGAAAGAATATTTGAAATGAAAGGCCAGAGAGAGTTAAAAGAACAAGAACTTCTCAGAGTCCTTAGAGAAACAGACAAAATTATGTGCAGGTAAGACAGATGACATTTGACTGCTTGCAAATAGAATGCAGTCTAACATCAATAGTGATCTGAATCATTAATGTTAAGATTAACTTCTTATTTTATAATTTAATGGGATAGTATTACTTTTCAAGACTTCCTGTTAAAATGATCTAATTGATGACGCCAAACAGGACACATTCAATGCCACTTTACACAAATCTACATATAATGTTTATAGTCACTGCAGACATAAATTGCTGCTCCAGTAGGTTTTAGTTACCACAATTTATTAAAACTTACTTACAATTTCAAGTTGATGCAGAATGCATCACTTCTGAAACAGATAATGACGATCATCAAAGCTTGCCCTATTTACTTGTTGAATACTTATCTTTTAGCAGAAAGTGATTAGCTACTGGGAACATTAATGCTCAAATCTTGGCATGTGTGAAGCTCCTAATATTAAAATCTTGCTAACTTCTAAAAGGCTAGCAGGGATAACCATTCCCAAACATGGTTTAGTTCGCAATGGCACTGTCCCTTGGAAATCAAGCTATTTTTTTCCATATTCCCAGGGGAACTGTCAGATGATCAACCAAAGGAAATGGCAGACAAATTTATGCATCACAGAAACCAAAAATTCTTAGATGTAGATGCAAAAATAACTGAGCAGTAATGATTAATCTGTTATTAATCTAGACATTCCTTTTTGATTTAATATTGGAAATGTGTACAGAAATCTAATTCCATGCTTAGCCTAGTATGTGTCTGCACTTTCCTTCATTTCACTTGCACATATTTCATTGTCAAAAACCTTGTATGGTGTGTTCCAGCATCCAATTCTCAATAGCAATATATAGCAAGTGACACTCACACATAAGATTTGTCTTTCTTTCAAAAAAGGAAGAAATTTCTCTCACAAACGCCCCACCAAATGTAAGTAATTTCATTTGCATTAGTCAGATTCACCAAGACCAATGTTTTCCTGTAACTTAAAAACTATTTGTACAACTCATAAACTTCAGAAGACAAACACAATGCTCAAAATACCACTTCCTGTTAACAATTGAAGCCATTTGGCATGGTCCCAAGAAAAACGGAGCAACATATACATATATATGTGTGTTTGTGTGGGTATGCATGCACATAGATTACAATTTGCAACGATTAATCTCTAACCAGTTCTCAGCAAATTTTTACTTCTGGTTGTTCTATTTGCACTAACAGTGCATAAACTGTAAAGCCTACATTTTCAAAGCAGAAACATTAACTAAATCTCTATTTTCTCCACTGTAAAAGTATGACAAGCAGAAATCCCACTTAATAAGTAAGCAGTAAATAAAAAAAACCTAAAATCTGAAGGAACTTGAATATAATAGATAGATCTTAACTTGCTGCTCGGAGGCTTATCTATGAAGGAAATTCCATTTCCCTATGCACCATGTGCCATTACTGTCAGACCACCTAGCCACTCTGCAGTGTTCTGTATCAAGGTTCACAGTAAGCCATAAAACCCTCAGAAAGCAAGCAAGGAATGACACAGGGATTTCTCCCTCTACTGTTTCCTCCTGATGATAATCCATGGTTCAGTTTAAAGCTGGTTCTGATGCCTCCCCAGTCATGATCTTCTTTTCTGTCTGGCTTTTCAACCTATTCTGCAACTGCAGAATGTGGAAAAAGAGCTATCCTACAACTAAAGATCAAATGATTCCAACTACTCTACTATGGAACCCTATTTGCCTTGCAGCTTATCACAATCTCTGGCTGTCCCTCCTGTGTGCTTCAGATACTCTGGGACCTCCCACAGACTGACAGAGGCAACACGTTTGCTCAACAAGCATACAACTCTTGTAGGTATGCACACTGCTTTCCCTAGCCTCAGTTTCAGCAGCACTGCCTTCAGCTCAGTGACAGGGGTCCTGCATCCTCCTGCAGCAACTCTGACCCGAGGTCTTTATTGTGTCAGCAGAAGCCCCAACTGGTGCTAATGACCATACCTCAGTGTGTGCCATTACTGTAGCTGATGTGTTTAGAGGGTCCACCAGCACGCTTCCAGCCCCTTCCCATAAACAAACTGTTGGACAAGCCACTGCTTCCTACAGACACAGCCCAGAACCTGTGTGCTGGACCTGGCAGTTGTACAGCTCACACCAGTGCCACCAGAATGGGCACTCAGGTCTCCCTAACCAAGAGTCACCTCTCTTGGTCAAAGCCTAGATCTCAGGTGCCCTCACCACCTCTGAGGATGCTGCATCTCTCTTTGCCAGGATGCCACCCTCATCATGCCCACTCAGTAGCCCAGCAGTCCTCATGATGATGGGTATTCAACACATATTGTCTTGCCCCAAAGGGGCCATTTCAGCGTCAAAATAAGTCCAGGTGGACACTGACCATTGCTTGCTGTACATCAAGGCCACCATCTTCACCACAACACAGGGCACCGGCACCTGCGTTGTCCAGCCAGCCTCATGCCACATGGTGGCTGCACTGGAGCTGGGCTTCTCCACACTCAGCAGGTCCTTCCTGCTGGGCTATGGAGATCAATAATTGATAAACAGTTGATTTATCATGTCCATAAACCCTAGATAAGATTTTACTCTTAGTTACATGAAATCAGAAGTCTCAATGTCTATCCTGTTTCAAGTGACAACAATGTGCTGCTAACGTACCTGGTGCCCGTTTTCCTGCTTGGTTTGTCTCAGTTCTTCATATTTCCATTTCCAAAGAAATAATTCATTTTCTATCTTTTCCATTTCTTTTTCCAGAAATACATTCATTCTGAAAAAGTATTTTTAAAATCAGCATTACACATTTGCTGAAGTTGAAAACAGAAAAATTGCTTTCAATTTCTTTTGGTTGCATTTATCAACTGAAGCTGTTTGAGCAGGCTCAGAGGAGGGCCATGAAGATGATTAGAGGGTTAGGTGAGTTGGAATTGTTCAGCCTAGGGGAGAGAAGGCTCCAGGGAGACCTCACTGTGGCTTTTCAGAATCTGTAGGTCGTCTCCCTGGGGAGGGACTTTTTGCTAGCAAATCTAAGTGATGGGACAAGAGGTAACAGCTTCAAAGTGAAAGAGGTAAGATGTACATTAGAAATTAGGAAGATGTTCCTCACTGTAAGGATGGTAAGGTTGCCCAGGAAAATGGTAGCTGTTGTCTACCAATGGAGTGTTCAAGGCAAGACTGGATGGGGCTCTGTGCAGTCTGGTCTGGTGAGAGGTGTCCCTGCCCATAGCAGGGGTGTTTGAACTAGATGATTTTTGAGGTCATTTGTGTATCAACCCATTTGATGATTCTACAGTATAAGCCATAATACCTAGTAGAGGATTTTGGAATGTGATTTTACGGTGTAAAGCCAATCCTAAAGTCAAAACATGACATTTGAGCTTTTTACTTATGTCTCTTATATGTTTTGTATATTTTGCACAGCCTGACCTGTGGCTTACAGATATACTGGCACTACATTTGATAGCTTTAAAAAGAACACAAGAATTATAGGTCCTCTGAGGGTGAAGAAACAAAGCATCTTACACAAAAATTAGTCAGGTAATAAAGGGCAAGTCCAAGCACTGGATCTGCGTGAGCTAGCTTGACTGAAAAAAAATACAGCCATAGTTCAGGGTACTGCATGTAAACCAGAAAACTGCTGAGAAGTCCTGTGCTGTATGAGTAACATCATACTGCCTGCCAAGGTACCCTTTGGCCTTGGGGTTCAAGCTGTCTATTCTCCAAGCTTGCTTTTGACACAGCACAGCTGTATGTCCTTGGCTCAAGTTTACCACGAAAATTGCTAAGCTGTGAGGAAGAAGCTGTGAGAAAGTATTTAAGCTAGGAACTGGTGAGATAAGAAAAATGCAAACGGGAGAGATTGTCAAGATAGTCGTTGTTAGCAGCAACAGAATCCAGGAACAAAAATACTGACATGAACAAGTTTAAAACCTAAGAGGAAAAACTGGAAATCTGAAGATGGAAACTCAGCAAAATCAGACAATTCCACCAAGCTATGGAGACCAGCCCTTCCTGAGCTGGCAGATGACAGCCTGCCCAACACAGACTCACAGGGTGTTTCAAGACAGTGGGACTGTTAGTTCTTATTGTAGTAACATAATTCCTAGCTATTTATTGTGTGCATTGCCAAAAATAGTTGTTTCATAGTTTCAGTTGCCTAAACTCTTCTTCCAGAACGTGAAAAAACAGTGCCTGCTGTTAGATTGAAAGCACTGCTCTGTGAACATTTGGCTGGCGCTGCCATATGTTGCATGGTGTAGACATGTCCCATTCTTAGCATGTGCCAGTAAAGTTAATGCCATTATATACCACAGTCAGCATATATGAATGAATGACAAAATCTGTCTCTCTCAAGTACAGTTACAAACTGGCTAGAGAGGCATGTGAGTAAACAAAACAAATCCAGGAGGTAGAAATAAGGTTTATAAATTCTAGGTGGTTATTAAAACATAAGTTGTTGAAAAATTATCTCTTTTCTAAAAGATGTTTTACACATGCATGTATATATACTGTGATTGGTCTTGGAAAAAGAAATAGCTAGGAACCTGAAAATTCCAATCAGAGGGAAACGGATATGTGAGGTATCAGTCCCTTAACTCCCATACATAAATACCATGACCATGAAACTACAGGCATTCTGGGGTGTTTGCTTCCATAAAAAAACAAATCCTTTTTAATGAGCTAGAACAATTCTGGTCATCTGCTGCAAAATCATTCAAATAAGGATTCTTGTGTGTTTTCTACAGCAATGTAATTAATAGGACATAGTAAATATTACTTAGGAAAGTAAAAGAATTTTAAAATATTTTAAAATACTGTGTTTGGGCTTTTCTTTACTCAGACTTTTGCTAGCTACAGGACAACTGTGAAAAAAACTGATAGGAAATAAGTTCATCATAACTTAAATTTTCAGACACTATGAATTCAAACTGTGAATGTAGTTGCAACAGAGGAGGAACTTTCTTTCATTTCATTTTCTAATTAGCATGAGCTAACTTAGAAATTGCAGGCACACAGTTTTCTACTACACTTACCATACATCAAATACAGCATGTCTCCTATGAAAGTGGTTTTTGTGTGATTCCATCTCACTCAATAATCATCATTTAGATGAACTATCAGGGAATTCCTACCAACACAGTGGCTTTCACATTAGCATAAAGTATGTTATCAACATATAATTTCTTTATGGGACAGTAAGTGTGTTATTCCCTCTGTTATCTGCTTTTGACACAGACCTTACCTATCAATGAAGAGGTTAAGATTAACAGCATTTAGCAGCTGTGTTAGAGTACATTTAATTTAAAACCAACCTTCGTTATTCTGTAGTTGGACTCTTTCAAAATTTGCTGGTAGAGTAGATGAAAATATGTTATTATGCATAAAGCATTCCAATAACTGAGCATAACACACATTAGACACCTCAGCACTGATACCAAATTGCTGCTAAGTACAATTTTTTAATTAACTGTACATTCTTAACAGTCCTCCATGGAGCACTTCTTCAAATGACAGACTGAGGCAAAGTATGAACATACTATACTGAAATTCTCTCTAAAAATTCTTATTAAAGCCTTGTAAGCAGCATTAGTAAAGCTTATAAATGAGAACATATGACCACAAACACAAATATCACCATACTTATTTTAGGAATTGCCTTAAAAATCTGTCTTTTTAATGGAGATTTCCCCAAGTAGGATATATTGTGCACTTACTCTCTTTCCTTCTGCAAGATTTTCTGCATCTCAGCCAAATGTAAATACAAGACTGAAACATTTACTAAATCATTTTCTGTTGTCTTAGTCACACTGTCCAAACTTTTTTTAGCTTCCTCCAAGCATATGCTGGGAACTCCATCAGGAAAGGAATCAGGATGCTTTGGAATGATGTTTCTATTGTGATTACTTTGGTCTTTGATTACCTCTACATCCTGAGAAAACAAAAATTCAAGAAAAATGTAAATGAAGGGAAAAGTGTAGCATAACTTTCACAGGGCCTACCAAGGTTCTTCCAAACATTTAATTCGTAGTGGAATAAAAAGAGACTAACATCATATACAGTTGTCCTGCATAAGGATAGAATGTGCAAAAAAGCCACTGTAATTTGTGATGTCTCATACCTTCTGTTATAAAAAGCTTCATATCCAAAATATTTTTAATGTATCTCTACTAAAGAAATAGACATGAAATCTCCCTAGATGGTTATAACTACAGTGAAAGCAAAATCCTGGAACTAATAAAAACCAGGAATGAGATTTATGCATACAAATAAATTGAAACATTTAATGCAAATTATGTTGATGCCAGTGATGGACTTAGACAATTTCTGAGCAAATATATATAGATACATATGTATGTATGTGTGTGTTACATATATAAAATACCAATCTGGATCCTGTTCAGAAACTGTAAGCACTATAATATCTAGTTTGAAGATAAACATTTTCCATACAGAACAGTTTTATCTCTTGTGATGAATTGTGTTTAAAAACTAATTTAATTTTAACAGATTACCAGCAATCCTATTTCATACCACTCTGTTGTTCTGAGATTGAGAATGACCTAAACAAATACCAGAAAATACTAGAAGCTGCTGAAAAAAACCTTGCTTTCTATTCACATATAACGTTGCAGGTTTTGAGCACTGCATTATTCTATACTGAGGAGAAACAGTTGAAATACATTTTGTGCTACTTCCTCCCTATGGCACATTTGTCTGCCCCAAAACATGAAAGGCACGCATTTATTTGGTCAAATTTATTCTCAATACTAAAACTATGGTGGAGGCTTTTTTATTCAGAATCCACAAGATTAGACTGTATTTTATGTGCATTACAGATGGAGTGAAGATTCTGAACATAATCCATTCAGTTCTAAGATTGTGACAATTTCCAAGTAAAACATTTTCTACATTGCACAATATAGTGAAAAATGTTTTCCTACAATGTAGGAAAAAATCCTACATCTGCAGTGACTGCTATCTATCAGACAAAAAACAAGTGTAGTTTTTATATGCTGTCTATGAAAACTACATAACGCTGCCAAGGCACAGAATTAAAACTGGTAAAAACCCCCCACCATGAAGAGATAGTGGTACTTTAAGAAGTATAACTGGTTCTTTTGTATAGAACCAGGAGCTGTATTAAACCATGCCCATACTTGTTTAGATCTACATAACCACTTAATTTTTCACCTTGTCAAACAAAAAAATCTTGTGACTTTGTAGAAGAATTTACCTTACCTATTTGCACATTTTAGAAAGTATGTTGAAGAAGAAATGTTTTATTTTTGAAGAACCTACACTGCTTTTTTTGAGGTAAAATTAGAAAAAACCCATTAAATATGGAGAATTCAAATAATGGAGTTAACCTTAAAACATGAGAGGCAGGGCAACAATTTATTGGATGTAAGAGTCTGTTACTTAAATTTGTAGCTATAACTGAAGGTCATGAAGGTTATAAAATTTTTTACCTTTGTGTTTTCCGCACCAAACCTGTTGGTTTTGCTCAGGATTTTCACAGGTTCTTGTTCCAGAAACATTAACTGGTTTAGTCCTTTTTTAATAGAAGTTATTTCCGAGCAATTAAACTCTGTTTTCCAAGCACCTACATTTTCTAGATTTTCCTTCTCACTCACTAAATTTTGATTTATTTTTTTAAGCATACTCAGTTCTTTCACAGCAGTGTCTAATTTGATTCTCAGTTGCCTTGCTTCCTCTCGGGCTTTATTTCTTTCTCCTCTAACTTTGCTCCACTTCTCTCTCCAGTTAGCTGTACAATCTGACCACCAGCGCATGGTCTTCTCCATTTGGGCAGCTCTGGCTTTGACCTCTTCCAGTTCCCGAATTTTTACTGCTTCAAAAATTTCCCAATCACTGCTGTAATTTGTATGCATATATGAATAATGAGGTGAGTAAGGGTAGAAACTTTGAGACGGCAGATTTGAATCACAAAGATGGCCACCAGGTTGGTAATGTCCAGCTAATTTATAAGGTTGCCTTGATTGCATCCCAAAATTCTCTGTCTCTTCCATTAGTTTCTGAATGGAGTCTAAGTTCATGTTTTGATTCATCATTGAATTTCACTCCTACAACAGACAAAGATAAAATAATTTAGCTTCCTTCAATTAAATACAAATTATTCCCTTAAACATTACTACTTTTAACAATTCTGAGATAAGAAGGAATACAGAAACCTGTTTGCCCTAACTAAAGATTCTAAGAATGCAAAAATATAGAAAGCAACATTAATTGTGTCATTTGAGTGGAGTGAGTATAGCACAAGAGAAAGAGAGCTGATACTTTTCAGAGATAAAAATAAAAGTAAAGACAGATAAAAAAAATAGTAAAGATAGGTCTAAACAGTATCTCATTCCATTACAGTCTTTGCTTATTTACCTAGTGATCATAAATGCTGTTAAGAAACAGAAGTGCTCTTGATTTATTATTGCAAGTTATTATGGTTAAGGGCAAAGAGGAATGTGTTAACCCCTGGTAACCCAGTTAACAAAATCACTATGAGAAAAAAAATTGTTATATTTCTTCCATGTTAATACCTGCTGACTCAGCTGTGTACAGTAGCTGGGTCAGCAACTAGAGCATAATGATTCAACAGTCTCTTAGTAATTGTGTGACTTAATCCTTAATTAGGTGCATCTTAATTATGAAAACTTCAAGACAATTTTTTTTTTATTTTAAAGAATTCCATGCTTTACAGAAACTGTCTACTTCAGATTGTCAGCGGGTTTTCTTTTGTCTAATCTAAATATGTAACAGGACAGAATGAACGACTCAAACAGTGCATGTGCTTGCGTAAGAGCTACTAGAAACTCAGAACTGTCTCCTATATTACTGCAACTTCCCCTTCAGTTAACAAATCCCTGCAAAGGAAGAAGGGTCCTTGGCTGTGTAGACAGGGCTGATACCAAGACATCATCTTAAGTAGATGAGATGATGTGTGCCTCTTCATGTTGTAAAATTCATTTTAAATAATAATCCTTTGCCCTTTGTGGTTCCATCCAGTGGCTAGAAAATTGGGTGAAAAAATACTGACAAATGGGTGTCCTGAAGACAGAAGAAACAGAGAAGCAAACATACTGAACACTTTCTTTGCCTCTGTCTACATTTCTGGGAGCTGTCCTGGTATCAAAGCCCAGACTGCTGAGGCTCCAGAGGAAGTCATTGCTAAGCCACTCTCCATCATGGGAATCAGAAGAGGTGCCTAGGGACTGGAGGTTAGAAAATGTTACTCCAATCTTCAAGAAGGGTAAGAAGGAGGATCCAGGTAATTATAGACCGGTCAGCCTCACCTCCATCCCAGGGAAGGTGATGGAACAATCTGCCTTGGATACTGTCTCTAGGCACACCAGGGACAAGAGGGTCATTAGGAACAGTCAGTATGGCTTCACCAAGGGGAAGTCAGGCTTGATCAACCTGATAGCCTTTTATGAGGGCATAACCAGATGCATAGATGATGGCAGAGCAGTGGATGTGGTCTATCTTGACTTGAGTAAGGCATTTGACACAGTCTCACATAGCATTCTTGTGCCCAATCTGAGGCAATGTGGACTGGATGATTGAGCAGTCAGATGGACTGTGAACTGGCTGCAGGATAGAAGCCAGAGAGTAGTGGTTAATGGGACAGAGACTAGTTGGAGGCCTGCATCTAGTGGGGTCACCCAAGGATCAGTACTGGGACCAATCCTCTTCAATCTATTCATTAA